>CAXHWN010001657.1:0-15000 GCA_964020975.1 Hermodice carunculata
GGATCCGCCACGTTCTCAACTTAGGCCATGGTGACACTAAAATTTACTCAGTTCATCTGGACATGCTAGGTGAGCATACTGTTAAAATTTGAGCCAAATACATTGGAGCCTTCTGGCGATACTGTGGTAACTAACTCTAACGAGCATGTAATTAGGCTGCCATTTGCTCAAATTAGGTCATGGTGACACCAAAATTTAAGCAGTTAATATTGGCTAACTAGATAACCATACTCCCAAATTTGAGCAAAATACATTGGAGTATTTTGAAGATATTGCGGTAACGGACCCAAACAAGCATGTTATTAGGCTGCCATATGCTCAAATTAAGTCATGGTGACACCAAAATCAAATCAGTTCATTTTGCTAGGTAAGGTAAGCAGATTGCCAAATTTGAGCAAAATACATGGACGCATTCTATGGATATCGCGGGTAACGAGAATGTGCATATCCGGCCGACATCCAGACAGGCGGATGGACAACCTGGGAACAAAAAGGGTCCCTCGCTGGGGCAGACCCTTAATAAAAACTCGGGACAGAAGATCTGAGTTTGTGTCATAATAAAATCCCGAAAGCATAAAAACTGACATTTTCTTTTAACGCGATTTTCTCAGAACTAGGGTTTTTGTCCTCCCTATGCAATTTGTATCTCGCCTCACAAACAAACTAATTGCCTTTTAACATTAAAATCAACAGGCATAAAAAAGAAATAAGTCACATGAAGGAGCGAGTCCAAGGATTTTTTTCTGACTACTCCTTCCTTGACTTTTTTTTGCAATTTCGGGAAAAATGAACAACTTGTCAGGACCAACTCCAAAACTTTATAACTTTTTATTTATGCTATCACAGGACTCACCATTGGATTCAATCCAGGACAAAAAGATATATTCAATTTATTTTGATTTCAAATTGAAAAAAATATTTTGTGGGACTTCTGCACGAAACATGTGGAAAATCATACAAAATCAGAAAGAATGCTATTAAAGTCTCAAAAAAATCCAATCCCGCCAAAAACCTGTGGATACAAATCTATGGATGCGTAGTAATCAGAAAATATATAGGTTTACTCTATTTGTGAGAAAACTACATGGGTATTATTGATCCAAAATAGCCAGTCTCACTGCACGCTGGCTGCAGATTTGCCACCTTAAATATTTGGGCTGTTCACATGCAGTGACCACTAACTGCTGATAGGCTCAGTGGGACATGTTTGGGTTACCCGTGCTTGGTTATGTCAGCAGTGATGATGGGGCTGTACGTCTCCTGATTCAGTTGCGGCCACTGTAGGAAATGCACACAAAACAGGTTACAGTACACACATGCGTGAATGATTGATTGCTTGGCGCATGTAACAGGGCCCTGTCGAAGTTACGCATCAGTTTACCAGGTATATACCCTCTACAAATAAGGCTTATCTTTACAGATACAATACACACCTGGGTATTGGCCAAAGATCTCCGCCAGCCTCCCCCAACTGGTTCCGTTGTCCACCGAACACTCTAAGTAAACAGGGAACATGTTCTGATCAGAGCACCATCCAAAGGTCACATGGAAGCTGACTGATCTGCAACGGATAGTAGCATGTGTGATCTGGATGTCATCTAAAGGAGTTCCATATATATATATATATATATATATGCAAATATTTGAAGATGATCATATATATGAATACGATGAAATCAATTTAATATCATTCTATTAGATCTTACGTGTAAAATTCTTGTGTATAAAGCAATTTTGTCATATGATTGAATGCATTTAAATATACTATCATATACCTTTATTCCTATGATAAAGTCGATTTTAAGACATCACAAAATGGGCGTTTAATTTATATTTTTTTTACATAATAAACATATCACCAATTATTTGGTCATGTCTTCGAGCAAAGCATTTCATCATATATTTAATTATATTTTCGTGTACTCATATAGCCGATCACAAAATCAAGTATAAGATCCTATCATCAGATACATTGAATTATATCAAGCATAAATTGATTTAAATATATCATTAAATCTACTTGGACATATATTCATATGTATTTGAAAACATTGTTAAATATAATGCACCACGTTTCCTACATAGAGTTACTGAACGATCCCTGGTGCATGGCGTGCGATGGCGAGTGACAGAATACATGGCATTCTGACAGGTTCGTAAACCGAGGTAGGTTTTTAGTAGTTTAACAGATGACAAAATATCACCGAGGTCATTTCGATTGGCTTCTGCCAGGTTGTACATATTCGACCATTTCCCACAAGTGTGAGGGAAAGAGAGGCGGGAAATTATATTTTCAAAATTGAGGATTCTATAAAAATGTGTTGTTATCTATTAAATTTTGTACGATTGTCAAAGGTAAACTAAACGCGTGGCCCGAACGATCCATGATGGTTCGTCGTGGTGGCATCTCATGATTGTCAGTTTAGATCATCTCATGACAATTTTAGCATTAAGTAGATTTGCGAAGAATGAACACGCAAAACTTAAAAGTTAGCATTTCACAGCATGTAAGAGAGGGGAAAAATGGAACTGTTATAATGCTGCTTCTTTTATACAGGCTTGCCTTTCACACTAATACGTAACTTTTCTGTGCTTGTGCCTCTGCTTATTGGTTTAGTATAGGGCAGACCAAAATTATCCATATCCACGAACAATGTATGAAACAACTCAATAAATAATATTCTTCAGAGCCTTAATTGCACATTTGTAAATACTCAAAACCAGCTGCTATGACTAGTGAACACCTATAAAATGCAATGTGTGTTGCGTCCGATTCTCTGAATGTTGAAACAAAATCCATCAGGATACTTCACATCATGTGTATATACCATGTTCATATTAGGATGAAATAATGGGTCTTCTTGCAGATTTCCATAACCTTATTATGCTAATAGACTACTTGACCAATGGTAATTTTGATTTTAACGCTATCTGCCTTCAAGAATTGTTTTGTGGAAGGGATTAGCTCCGAGGTTTCTATGTTTAGATAGTTATATATGTGTTCAGAATTAATAGATTTATATTAGCCCATGGCTACTTTTTCGATCCTCGTCAAAGCAATTAAGTATTTCATTATTATATATGTGTGAGGAGCCACAAGCAGCTCGTATAAAGGCTTACCAGTTTATCTTCATAAAAACATAAAATATGCAATAAGAGAAATTTACTCGCCAAGCAAGCCTTGGGAAGGTCGATACTGCTGGTAATGAAAAAATGCGAAAGGTCTCTCTCTCTCTCTCTCTCTCTCTCTCTCTCTCTCTCTCTCTCTCTCTCTCTCTCTCTCTCTCTCTCTCTCTCTCTCTCTCTCTCTCTCTCTCTCTCTCTCTCTCTCTCTCTCTCTCTCTCTCTCTCTCTCTCTCTCCTCTCTCTCTCTCTCATATATATATATATATATATATATATACAGGTTATCCCCAAATCGAAACGATGAAAAATTGCAACGTAAATCAATACCATATTCTGCAGCTTCTAACATTCCTGTTTACTACTAATGGTATTTTCGTTTTATCGCATTATTTACTCAATAATAGCAAAGGTAACATGCTTTCATAAGTTTTTTCATGATTAAAAGTGTTCGATACGCTATATCATAAAATTCTGCTTCACACGTTTCATTATTACAGGGTCGATGGTATTCGAATGAATTGCTTCAAAAGCTACCTCAGAAACATCCAGATCAACTATGTTTCTGCAAAATTATAGCCTCAGAGATCCGTGTCAGGACCACATTCTTCTATGGTGTATATCAATAGCATGCTTTAGACAAAACAACATTTAATTTAGTCATTTATGCAACAACATCACTCTTTTAATTCCCTTCGCTCTTTCAAGGAACAAATTGGAACTGGGAAGAGGCAGGGAACATAATGAATTTAGAAGTAATTTGCTGACATCATTGACTAGACTAAAGCAGGCTTCCTCTTATGTATCATTGCTCATCGTTCATTTCCCCAAACGTAAAATAAACATAATCAAATATGAATATGCCAAACGCAAACACAGACACAACAATTGTACTGAAAGTTTAAGTTTTACATTAAAAACTTGCATTTCAATATAAATAAAAGAGGTAGTAAACACAGAGAAGTATAGGAACAATAAAAAGACTTCAAAAATCAAATTATTTTCATTACATCAATACTACACCATCCTTTCGTGAAGTTACTCTGCAAAAGAATACCATTCATTTAAATTGTCTGGTTTTTGATCCCATACACTACATTATACAGTGCACCTTACTTACTGCGTGTTTTCTGTATTGATTCTGACTGTCTCTGCAAACCGCTCGCGTCCCTGTCCTTGGAACAGGAGGCTGTAGTCTCCTTGTACGTGATAACCACAGTCCTGATTGTAAGCGTAATACAGCTCACCTTGACTCACATTTCCCCAAAGACTGAAATGTATGAACTGAGTGACCAGTTACGGAACGATAGATGTGCAGCTGACATAAATATTTATGCCTTAATCTTCTCTAGTTTATCTAATCTACATGTGCGTTCACATAACAAGACAAGAATAGTGTAATAGTATACATAATATACCCGAACATATGAAACATATATATATATATACATACATACATACACACATACATACATATATATATACATATATATACATATACATATATATATATATATAATGTTTCGCTTTCATAAATGATTAAATTGAAGAAATGATATCTTTAAATATTTCATATCTTTAAAAAAAATTACAGAATGTGACATGATTGATCAAACAGTTATTGATATCCAGGAGACGATCAAATCATCAAACTTTTAATAATATGCTACAATACTAAAAAATCAATAAAGCACCTGCCGGTGATATTTTCGTTGTGCTGTTTTCCCAAATGACTTGATTATTAACAAATAAAGACAGGTGCACGTGGTGGAAAATGATTCGATGAAATACATCTCGTGACTGGCTAAGAACTTACAATTATGCAAGTCTCACAGCTTCCATGTCGTGACTGGCCATGGACTTACAAATTTAAAGCATCAAATTTTCAACATATAACTGAACATCAGCATGCAATTTATTCATCTACACCGTGTCGACAACTGTATGCGACAACAAACCTCTAGAGTCATTTTGAATGTAACTCTAAAAAATACAAACCTTGTGTGGACAGGTGCTCTCACATAGATATTACACTGCAAATGATATCGCATCAATTCTCGATCCCGTAAGCACTAAATTATCTTTGTATGCGTTAGACTGCCGCCTTAAATGTGAAAGGCTAGGATTTAACAAACCTAGCATCGTTATTAATCAAAAATGCATCAAAACCCATATCGCCCTCACCTTGATATGCCTTTCTCAAAGTCATCCGCAATGACACTAAAGTTGATCATATCTAATGCCCAGCGGTAAGTGTACATCAAGTAAGTTTGTTCGTATTGTCTAAACCGGAAGCGGGTGGTACTGTTGCGTGCCCACACAGGAAGCAACACGTTATACAGGGACGAATTTCTGGGTGGTGAACGTTGTAGCAACACTGAACCTGCAAAATAGTTGGCCGAGTCACTCACTCACTCACACACACACACACACACACACACACACACACACACACACACACACACACACACGTGCGCGCGTACATACATACATGCATACATACACACACACAGACATACACATGTATATACATATATATATACATATATATGTATATATATGTATGTATATATATATATATATATATATATATATATATATATATATATAGTCTTTTTGAATAATCTATAACTTTCATAAGTACCTGTTCTTCATACATGAGTTATATACTTTCGTGATTGGGTGCAGTCTCCCGTCATGAATGCCTTTTTGTGTATACGCTGGCACGATTTGCTAACCCACTGGTTATTTCACTTTCAAGAAAAAAATATTTTTTTCTGTAGTGTTGGTATCTTAACTTTTGTTGATGATAGCAAGTTATGATGAGAAGTAATACGCACACCAACGCTTGGCGCAGGCAGTTATTCAAAACAGCCAGAGTAAAACAGGACCAAATTGGCATCGCTCTGGGATCCTGAGAACAAAGGTATGTAATCCCGCATCATTTCTGCGTCCATTCGCATGATGCGAGTGACCATCCAGGTAGTAGTAGTACGGTACTCTGTTGTTTGAAATCCACATCTGGGATGGCTGTGGTGATACCGCCGTTAAAATTGCAGTAGCAAAGATACCAAAAACTGAGCAAGATTGGACACCTCTGTTTAAGTGGCATGAGATTGACTTGGATAGCCCGATATTATCCACCCTGCTGCACAGTCTATATGATGGTCTCTTTCGAGTTGATACCAGTACAGTACCAATTATGTAGTCAATACAAAGAGTGTGCTTTTCCTGTCAAACTACAAGTTGCAACGATCAAAAAACGTGGTCATAAGTGGCAATAATGTGTAATAAAGATAACGACTAAACACTCCCTCAAAATTACACAGGCAAAAAATAATAACTAGAAAAAAAAAGATTTGCTTCGAACCATGTTTGAGTGCCTTCAAAAGAAAAATTGGCTAGATAAAAATTCCAAAGGTTCAAATGACCTTGACCTTTCACTTCTAGCGGTTGCATGTACATAACAAAAATGTGCAGTGTTACAATACCTACAACTTGAGCCCAACATCACCGAAATTGGATGAAAATTGATTAACTTGTAGCTTAATGAAATTTCAAAGGCCCAAATGGCCTTGAACTTTGACCTTTGGGGGTCACTTGTACATTACAAAATGTGGAGTGTTGCAAAACCTACAAGATGAGTCCAAAATGATTAAAGTTGGATGCAAATTACGTAATGGCAAGGTGAAATATTTTAAGGTCTAAATGACCTTGAGCTTTGACCAGTAGAGATCACATGTAAACTACAAAAATATACAGTGTTACCATATCTACAATTTAAGCCAGACATAAACCAAATCAGATTAAACTTGACCAAGTTTTGTCTAGATGAAAAATTCAGATGTCCAAATGACCTTGACCTTTGACCTTTATTGATTATATGTTAATACAAAATGTGCAGTATTGCAATGCTTCAATTTGGGCCCTACATGAACGAAATTGGATGGAAGACATAAACCAAAATCAGATTAAACTTGACCAAGTTTTGTCTAGATGAAAAATTCAGATGTCCAAATGACCTTGACCTTTGACCTTTATTGATTATATGTTAATACAAAATGTGCAGTATTGCAATACTTCAATTTGGGTCCTACATGAACGAAATTGGATGGAAATTGGCAGAGTTAAGCCTGGATGACAATTTCAAAGGTCCAAATGAACTTGACCTCTGACCTTTAGAGGTTACATGCAAATTACAAAACATGCAGTGTTGCAATACCTAAACTCAAGTTCCAATATGGTCAAAATTCATGAAAATTGACGGAGCTATTGTTGCATAAAAATTTCAAAGGTCCAAATGACTTTGACCTTTGACCATTAGAGGTTACATGTAAATTACAAAAACATGCAGTGTTGCAAAACCTTCAATATGGGTCCAACACTGTCAAATTGGATTAAAATTGAGCGTTATGGCTGGTTGAACATTTCAAAGTTCGAAATGACCTTGACCTTTGACCTTTAGAGGTCACATGTAAATTACAATAATATGCAGTGTTGCAATATATACAAGCTCGGTCTAACAAGGTCAAAGCGGATGAAAATTTACCATAATATAGCTGAATGAAAATTCCAAAGGTCTAAATGACCTTAATCTTTTACCTTTAGAGGTCACATGTAACATGTAATAACATATTAAGTGAAGTTGGACTGGTTACCTGTAGATCTGTTATGGCCCACCATTTTCTCAGTGAATCATGGTATCCCTTTTAACTCCTACTTAGGAGTGCCTTACAAGCCATATTTGCTAACGGTGGATCAACTAGCGCATTGTAGATAAGATAAGAGATAAACTTTATTGCATAAAGCGCCCTCTTTGGGCCATTGCATACATACATTGTGATGAAGGGCTACATCGAGATGGGCCCAGACATCACAGTATTAAAGTATAATAAGTAAAATAAGAAAATGTGATACAATCAGTCAATGTTCTTCCGAGTATCACAAACTAATGACTAAAGCTACCATGTATAGACACTTATTAAAATAGAAAACATTGAATCAGTAATTATAATGAAAATGTAGACAAATAAAATTTATATATAAAAAAAAAATAGTAAACAGGTTAAATAAACTAAAGAAAGAAAAAGAAGAAAAATAATAAATATAAAATAAGACAGAAAAGAATAAGATGAATAGTCAAAGGTGATGTTTAAAATGAAAGAAATGACTGTCAGCTGAAATAGCACCACTGTAAGCATAACAGCTAGCACCTACATTGTATTGTAAACAATGGTCCAGGTTTTACAAGTGAATGTACTGGAGATCCATCAGCACACAGAAATTTGCAGCTAGACCCACTGTCCTGGCATTTTGATTGGAATTGAGAGGGACAGTGCTTGGGCTTTGTGTTTCGCACAGGAGCCTACTTTTGTCATAGAATTCAGCAGTGGCCTTTATCATGTCCACCCATGGATCATAATAATTGCTGCCGTACATGGACGATTTTGCTGGTGTTACCTCTCAAAGATCTAGCGACGAGACGTTTGACATGCTCAAATGGATACTGCAAGAGCTTGGGCTTCCTAAAGCAGAAAACAAAACACAACGGCCAAGTGTCGGTGCCACGTGGTGAGGCATCACCTTGGACACACATAAAATGAAAAAGGCGCATTCCACTTGCAAAAGTGGTAGAGACGATCCAATAATTACGGAAATGGCAGACGAAGTAGTCCTGCTCATATAATCAATTACAAGTTCTGCTGAGAAAATTACATTACAGCAGCTAATGCTGCCGCACTGCACGTTTGTACTTCCGGCGAATGCTATCTACTGTGTGGGAACATTTTCATACACGCGGTCTGATATCTTTGTCAGACCAACTTAAGAAAGACATTGCATGATTGGATTTAAATCGTCAAATTAGTAAGAAAAGTGACTGAGAATTTCCATTTTATTGTCGTGTCCGTCATTAAAGTCCACATATTTTTCATTCACGTAAATGGCCTCGCTTCAATAGTCGAATCAGACATCCGCATGTTTGCAGATGACACGTCCTCATTCCTAGCCAGCGACAGATATGACGCAGATCTATTGCTTCTATGACACTAAACGGTGACTTAGGGGCAATTTCAAGTTGTACAAATCAATAGTTTATACAATTAAACGAGAAAAAACTTGACTCTTGCACATTAGTAGACTCAATCAACACAATTTCCCTGTCTGTCTGAACGGTAAAAAAGTCGGAGAGCTAGATAGTCACAGTCATGCTGGAGTCACATGAAATAGCAAACCTCACTGACTCTACCAACTGTAAAGTATTTATATTATATTCATAATAGTCTTCTTGACCGTTTGTATGCCGTTCTCTGTTTATGTATAGGCCTATATGTACCGATTATTTGCGCTGGTCTAATAAACTGGAGTATGAGTCTGAGTGTAAAGCTAGGTGTACCTTTGGGATTTCATTATCTCGCACTGGGGTTATTTGGGGTGGGGGGTGGGGGGCTTGCCTCTCCTATGTTTTATTTAGGTGCTACTAAACCACTGCCTATGGAACGTGCAATGACATATGTCTGCAAATATGCTTCAAGATACTTGGCAGGTTCCCTTGCGACACACACACACACACACACACACACACACACACACACACACACACACACGTGTATTAGAGGCAAATGTAATGCATGAATCGTATTTATCGACGATAAAAATGGCACCAGCACTTGTGTAAAATCTTATGGTTAGCTTAGCTTTTTTTGACAACTTAATGCAATTTTCGGACAAAACGATTGATACTGGCAGCCTTTGAAATAAAATACCAACACAAACATAACTGCTAATTCAAATGCCGTTTTAATTGTTTCATCTGTCTGCGTCAAGATCAACCCTTAGTAGCACTCAGGTGATTCACAGTCCGTAATATCTATCTTCAATTCTACATCAAGGCCGCTCTCCAAATCATTTTTGGCTAATCTCTTAGCTCATGGCCGTAGTATGAAGAATGGACTTCAATGGTAGACTGGGCATGAATATTTGTTAATTTTGGTGAAAAGGTGTCAAGACCTATTATGGAGAGCGTGACACAAGCATGTAAAAATAATGCTACCATGCATGCCAAATTAAGTATTATACCATTGCTCAATTCCTCTAATAATATCATTTCAAAGATAATATTCATTGTACTGGACTAACAAGTAACTTTTATAGTTTCAGTATTTTTACGTACACATGTATAACTCAGCATATGAATTGTTGCCGTGAATAAATAAATTTATCAATTAGTAAAGTAGGAAAATAACGTGGCTATTATTGTCCCAATTCCTTTCATATCTGTCATATTGAACCTTTCTGGCAGGAAGGATAATTTCAATTGTGTCCATTGAATATTTAATGGGAAGTTTTTGTATTTTTTTCTGGTTAATATAATATTATGTCTATCCAATATAAAGTCAGTGTTACAGAGCTAGCGGTTTTGAGAGGACAAAGACAAGATTTTCTGCTATTCAAGGCATAAATTATGTAATTGCTACTTATGCTGGAACACAGACTTGATGGATTACTTATGCAATTCGTAAACCTTATCCTATAAAAATAGAAACATAAAAGTGTCGCGATTTTATGAGTTTTTGAGGTCTCGACTTAGAAAAGAAATCGACGTGAACGGTAGATAGAAGGAAAAATGCCCCCCCCCCCATTGTCATACAATTTGTCCCGTTCAGTGAGCACTTTATGTGGGATATATGTAATTGATACCCCAGCTCAAGATAAGACTGGCCTCGCTTTCACTTTCACAAACATGGCAGGGGCGTCTGCTAGAGTGGACACTAGACTCACACAAAGTGCACACATTTGTCATTTATTAACATGTACATTTCTCAAAAGTTACAAAGATTGTTTGCCAATGGTGATCACATACACCTCCTTTAGAGTTCGGAGTTTCAGTCTGCATCCCCAGGATAATGGCCACACATAACCAAAATCAGGTCACCGTTTGCTTTAAATTTACAAAACAGCCGAGACGTGCGTTGCATACATACGTGTGGAGTTCAAGACATCTTACAATTCTGTGTAATTACAACTGAACAATAAGATATTGGTGATCAAACAGGAAAAGCAAAAAGAGAATACAATATGTAACAGTGAAAACTTTATTTAGGAGGAGGAGGAGAAAATAGACTCAGACAGAAAAAGGTTTATGGCACACATGAATCTGATGAAAGGGTACTGGAACTTATAATCGGTATTTAGTTTCAAGTGACACACTTCAATACCCGTCCTCACGGACCTGTGATGATAACTGCTGATAATCCCATTTACGGTCCAGGATTTTCCGATTCGCAATAACGTACTTTTAAAACTGCAATCACAGCTATATGTACCCATGATGTACTGACGTACATTACATAAACTGCTCATAGATAGGGCATATACTACATTTAAGCCCAAAAGAGTTGTATAAAAGGTAATGTATGTCAGTCTTCAATAACCGAAATTACAACAGCATAGATGCAATATTTGTGTGCAAGAGACAGCTGACAACAGTTAACCTTTTACATATTACATAATTTCCATTCTCAAACTGTAATGATAAAGTTAAGAAAATATGTACAGTACAAGACAAGTCACTTTATGATACCATGGATGAAGCACTAAATCATTCCCGAAATGCAAATTAATTGAAATGTATGTTTTGCTGTTACTATACTTCGTTAATAAGCAAGTGGGGAAATAAATACATGTATTTTGTCCTACATATGGTACAAATATAATATTAATATAATATAATCTTGTACCTCATTTTACGTACATATATAACTGTTCTTTTCAATTAGGTTCAACATTAGTATATTCAAAACCTTTGTAATTACATTGTCCAAGAAGTCCCAACATTCACATCAGTCCATCTGTGGGCCTAACTCAATTTATAGATAAACATGATACATCAGTGGCCCATTCAGCCACACGTGTGGGAGAGGAGAGAGATGCAGGGGGGAGGGACAGAGATAGCGAGCGAGCAAGCAAGAGAGAGAGAGAGAGAGAGAGAGAGAGAGAGAGAGAGAGAGAGAGAGAGAGAGAGAGAGAGAGAGATAAAGAGAGAGACCCATTCAGCCTCACTTGGCCCACAGGTCAATGTACACAAGTTTATATCATAGCCTCCCATAACAGCCATGTGAAGACTGCATTTGTATTTTTTTATTGTCTTTACACCATTCATTTCATAATTGTTCAAATCATAAAAAAAATATCACAATGTGATTATCATCAGGATATTAAACATTCTTTACAAAATCAAAAAATATCCATCTCACGCACATCTTGACTGACAAAAGGTTAACACTCAAAATGATATAAAGAAGTGGATGTGTCTTGTGAAACTTTCACAAAATAAAAGGAACTGTTATTGTCAGCATTGTCATATTCATTTTAATGAAGGGAGGCACATGTTAGTTAGAATGTTTATATGTTTTCAGCTCTATTATGCATGATAAAGCAACTGAGTTGCATTGAAAATTTCAGAAATTAAGACTTACTCTTCAGTGAATGACCCGAATTTTGTTATATATTATTAACGTCAATTTTAAGAAAATCTATCTTTTCCCCTTAATTTTACATAATGTTACATCCTTTCAAAAGCAGTACGAATGGGCTATGCTGAAGGTTCCTGTATACTTTCACTTGGTGTTTCCTGTTAGGATTAAGACATTACCACAGTACAAACTTTAAGGTACATCACTTTCTAATCATGCTTGTACCTGCAGCAGACGACAGGAGCCAGCCAGCAACCAATGATCAGGTGCCATGGTGGTCACATGACCGATATGGCCTCTGTTAATGGTTGTTAATCACAGACAGTGCTGCACACAAATTCTTAGTCTGTGGCTACGTGGGAGAAATCAGAGCTCAAAGTTCGACATGGTTTGTTTAAAAAGAAATCTGGAAGGACATGAAAAGGAAAATTTGAGTCTCTATGCAGCGGACCCAACAGTAACTTAATTAGTAAGTGACTTCTCCTTTGTCGTCTGCGGCTCCTCTGTACTACCAAAACTCGACCAGGGAATTCTATGTTTTAACTTTAAATGAACCTATTTACATCCTAGTGACACCAGACTCGACCAGGGAATTCTATGTTTTAACTTTAAATGAACCTATTTACACCCTAGTGACACCAGACTCGACCAGGGAATTCTATGTTTTAACTTTAAATGAACCTATTTACACCCTAGTGATACCAGATAGCTTGAATGTATATCAATGAACAGTCTCTGAGTCTCTGTGGGCCTGATGACGCTTGTCATTCATCAATGTAGGTTGGCTGGGTGATGTGACATACCCCACTTGCAGCCAGTCCGGTAGGTTTACTTGCGGTCTAACCCCATACATGTATATATCTACAGAAACCTAAGGGAATGGCTTGTCGATCAGAGGTGACAGATCTGGTGTAGAAGCAATGGACCTACTTGTAACCTGATTCAAATACGTGGGAAGGGCCCTCCCTGACTGGGTCTGTCCTGGTGGATCAGCAACATGCCTATTTACGCTGGAATTCTTATCCAAAGGATCTGTTCTTTCGACAGAACTGTTCCTGGGCAACACTATATTCACAACTGGGAAATGATAATGTGAACCTTGACAGTGAATTCTGGCAGTTGAAAGTGACCATGTGTTAGTGGCTGTGAGACGCCATACTAGCCATATGCGACAAAGGAAACTGTCACGTTTAGTCCAAAGGATAGGGTTGTAACCAAGTAAAACACGGTCCTTAACTAAAAAGAAAACTCATCACGTCAAACACTGGGTCTTCCATGCACGTAGCTTCTACATTTCCTGTGAAGTATGGAGTATCCAAATCAACCTGAGCTACAAGGAACTTCTTCACTGTACCATCTATCAACACACAGTAATGAGTCTTCTCTGTAAACTGATCTTTGTTCACTAAGGAATTCTTCACCACTACACCACTACATCCACTATCTCTAAGGGTTTTAACCTGTGTGTTATTTATAAACCCTGTCGTTCCTGGCATGTTATGATGTGTAGGGAACTTGTTGTCTTTTAATGCTCCACTAATAAGCGGTAAGGTCTTACCACATTTCAATGTCAAGAAGTCACTGAATACACGGTCACAGACCACCTCTTTACATTGTGAGCATTCACCTGACCTTGCCTGCATTGCAGCAGCAGGTTTTAACACTTCATCTTGCTCTACTTTACCAATTCTAGGCTTTTCTTCTGTAATCACAGCTAACTGCAGTGCCTTTCTTTGTCTACAATCAACTGCGACATGGCCTTTTTTCCCACAAAAGAAACACGACTTTTCAGCGTTTTTTTTTTACTTTTTGTCCTCTGTTTTCACAGTGGCTTTACACTCTGAGGCTATATGATTGTCTTTACCACAGTTGAAACATTTCTTAGGCTTGTTTTGTGCCTTATTGTGTTGGTTTTTACTTTGTTGTTTATGCATATCATTCTGAGAAGCCAAATTATCCCCCATGGGCTTCTAAATATTTCTCTGCCAGCTCTGCCATTTCATGAACATTGTGCGGTACTCTTTCCTTCAAGAACACTGCTAGGTTCTTAGAACACTCATTAAGGAACTGTTCCCTTAACATCAAGTCTTTCAAACCTTCAAAAGTATCTTCTACTGGACCAAGTTCCAGCCATTTCATTACATAATTGTCCATCCTAGTTATGAACTGTGAAATGCTTTCACCTGGTTCAGGTTTTGAAGTACGGAACTTCTGTCTGAATGCATCTTCGTTTAACCTATATCTCTTCAACAAAGCTTCCTTGAGTTTGTCATAATTTCCACTATCCTCTACAGGTAGCCTGGTATACACTTCAAGAGCTTTACCTTCAATCAAGGTGCTAAGGTGTGTTGCCCAGTCAGCCTTGTTCCATGACTGCACTACAGCAAATCTCTCGAACCTGAGT
>CAXHWN010001659.1:0-30000 GCA_964020975.1 Hermodice carunculata
GTAACTGTAAAGAGAAAACAGATTTAGAAACAGTTTATATTTCTTTGATGTAACAGGTAGATACCAACCTTTATCCCAGTGAAAATGATGACCTGAGCTTGCCATCATGCCACCTTGTAGACCAGTTTGTGTAGCTTGATGCTATAATGGGTGGGCTTTAGCTGGGAGAGTGTGCACTGCTCACAGTGTCAAACATCTACAAAGGAATTGGTGGCACCAGTGTTCATATTTATAAGTGCACAGAGCAGCAAATATAGTATAGCAACTGATCTCTTCTGCAACACCCCCCGCCCCCCCAAAAAACCCACATACATGTGTATTGTATTTGTGTCTTTTTGCCCAGAACCACTTCCTAGTAGTCAATATCCTATTCCGCAGTTCGAACTCTTTACTCTCCATAAGCTAACCTGTCCCTGTCTAACCTGTATATGTATGGAATTACTATTGTCTATATTGCACACATTCCTCTGTAAAAATTTTGACATAGGCTGTATCAGCCCAAACAAAATTAAAGGGTCTTCAGCGGGTAACTACTCAACATGTTTCGGAGCCTTTTACCCGTACATGTCTCTCTGAGTAGCGGCTCCTTGCCTAAGCTAAATATTCAGCAAAGACAACCCATATAATAATGAATAAATATGAACGTGGCAATTGATGAATTAGCTAAATATGTGAAGTTTTGCTTGTAAATGCAGAGCTTCATATCAAAGAAGAATACCTGTCAAACAAACCATAATTACCAAATTTTCATAGTACAGGTTCAGATAAGAACAATTTGACTTACCACTGAACCAAAATTACCATTTCTAGCTGGACAGCTTTTCCTAGTTAAACCATCCGCCAATGTTTAACTGAAGTGGAAACAAGCTGGGGCATTATATTCAGTCCCAGTGATTGTAAAATAAACAGTTGCAGCTAGACCACCTGTACAAACCAAGGAAAATCCTAACAAGGACTGCAACAATGTACATCCTGTACCAGAGATGTAAAACAAACTCCATGATGACACCTACTCCTCAAACAATTAAGCTCTATTTAACTGCCAACCCTGAGTCAATGTGTCAACTTAATGTGTCAGGTTTGTGACACTTGAGAAAATACTGTCAATTTTGAGTAATTTTTTAATAGTGAGTAAATGTGCATTTAGGCATGTCAGAAAAGAATGGAATTAATTAGCATCTATGCCAAAAACATGCTATCAAAACAATTTTTCTTAACAGGATTTTAAGTACAATTAGGCAAACATGCAACTGTCGTAGGCCGCTTCTTGCTACCTGTAGCCTCTGGGGGTTTACCTAACAGAAAACATGTAAGCCTAAAATGTCTGATAGTGAATATTAAAACAGAAAGATGCCAAAAGATAAAGTTAAGTAGCAAAACAGACAAGTCTAAAAACTGTAGATTATTGCGGCCAAACTTTCTAATAATCTTTGGATGTTAACAGTAGAATTATAGGGCAAGTCAGAAAAGAATGGAAGTCTATTGTATTTATGTCAAGAGAATGCAATGAAAATATTAACCAGATTTCAAGTACAATTACGCAAGCTTGTAACTGACGTAGGCCGCTTCTTGCTACCTGTAGCCCCTGGCGGTTTACCTAACAGAAAACAAGCTAGCCTAAAATGTCCGAAAGGTGAACATTTAAACATAATGGTGTCAAAAGATAAAATTAAGTAGCAAAACAGGCAAGTCTAAAATCTCTAAAATTATTGAAGCCAAACTTTCTAACCATCTCGGGATATTTACAGCAAAATTTGTAGAAATATTTGATCAAAAGTACACCTTTGAATCCTCTTGACTCAAGTTTATTGTAAATAAATTTGGTTCTTAATGCAAAGTCCTGAAATTTAGAACAAATATGACCAAATCTCAAAATTTGTGACAAAAATGTATTACATCCAATAGTATCCGAAATATTACTGTCCGGGAAAGGATAATTAACTACTTCAAAGTTAAACTCATCTATTTTGTGATAGACTTTAATGCAAAACCTGTCATTAGTGACCTGAATATCCAAGTCCAAAAACACATCTCTGAAACCATCTGAATTGTTACCCTCCAAAGGGACATCTTTTGGGTAAATTTCTTTAGCAATTTCTTAGCAATTATAATATATATATATATATATATATATATATATATATATATATATATATATATATATATATATATATATATATATATATATATATATATATATATATATATATATATATATATATACATACATATATATATGTATACACGTACATATATACATACATATATATGTACACATATATATGTATATATACACGTGTAGTTTAATGACAAAAAAGTGCACATATTGGATACTGACAATTTCTGCTACGCCATTACACATGTAATATCTAGAAGCAGAAGTGCTGCCAGTGAAATTCTTCATGTGAACATGGTGTAGGATAGGGATCGGCTCAGACTGCAAGGCCTATACCACACTGTATGTGAAGCACATAGATACACATGCTGATCTGCACTTTAGATCAGCCCATCCTAAACACTTAAATGTGGACGATCCTTCAGTTAGTTTTTCAGAATTAAGCATATCTGCAGCAAAGCAGATGACGATGAGGAAAACACTTTCAAAGTCCTTGAATATGATGAGCTCAGGGATTATCCTGCTAGTGTACGTACCACAGCCAAGAATAAGTCAACAGGAATACACTCTTGACACAAAAACCTGCAAATGTCACAGACCAAGAAAATTTATTTTGATTATCACATTCAATCCTTCACTTCCACCAATCATACAGATAATCCAGGATTACTGGAAAACCTTGACCAACAGAAGACTGTATATCAGAATTTTAATGGGCATGGTGTCATTTTCCTTCCTGCCTCTGGAGATTCATGGTGGTTGACGAAACCAGTTGGACACAAAAACTAGTGGTACCATTTGCTTATTTACGAAAGAATAATACCAAATTGTGATTGTAAAATATGAAAATAACTTGACAATTCTACATGGGGTCAGTGACATGCACAAAATAAATTGGTCACCATATACATGTATCTTACATGAACAATGTGAAGCACAGTCTTATTATGAAACTTACTTTACATAGTACCATGTGTTTATCTTCAAAAGTCTGAGATTTGTTGTGATTTAACGATTAGTTATTCAAATCTGAAACAGAAATCAAGTTTTTGGCAGCCAATACAACAGGAACATTTCAAAAGTTGCCTCTGTAGTAGCAGACAAAATCATTGTTAATCTGTTGGGTGTTTTTGTTTTGTTTTGGGATTTTTTCAATGTAAATTAGCACAGATACTGAAGTGTCAGGAAGAATAGCCCCAAAATACATAACTTGACAATGTTTATCTGGCAGGGCATACCTCTGAAGCTGGACTTGGTACCTACTGTCTCAGTCTGTCTGCCATTCTAATTGTGCATCTCTCAAAATTGGTAGTGATGATGCTCAAGGAAGAGCAAAATTCCATGGCGGATATTTATTGTTGGACTACTAGGTATAAAGGCAAATTTGCATAGAAGCAACAAGGACAAAAAAAGTGTGTTAACTTTTATGTGTTGTCTTTTTCAGTGACATGCTGAAATATGGATGTACAAGATTAGAGATTGGTGTTCAAAGTGTTTATGAAGATGTTGCTAGAGATACCAATAGGTGAGTCTTTGATTTTGATACTGCTCTGAAAATGAATTTGTGGACATCAAGCACTATTCAGAACACTTTCCACATATTTTGTGTACATTAAACACCATTCAGAACACTTCCCATGTGTTTTTTCCTTCAAATTTCAATGGCAGTGTATATACATGCATTGTGTTAAATTTAAATTGCTAGTGAAGAAAATGTGATGACCAAAATGGCATGCATTTTTTAAAGAAAGAAATTGATTAAAAGGAGATCTCATCATTTTCAGGGTAAGGAGTGTGCATAGGATTAAAGTCATTTTGCTGATTACTTTCTTTTACTAATTAATTAACAAAGGTTGTTAAGCCCCTCAAAATCACATGCATCCAAAACAAATTTTGTCCGGGCCATATCTTCTAAAATATAAATGCTAGTACTTCGAAATTTAAAGAGTTGGTAGATCATAGGTGGTAGGTGTGAACAGGCATCTTTTTGTGTGCCTAATTGCTTAACATTAATTAACAATTTCATTTGGCAGCCTCTAGATCAGAAACGATTTTGTCCAGGCCATATCTTTAGAACTATAAATGCTAGCCCTTTGAAATTTTCAGGGTTGGTAGATCTTAGGTAGGAGGTGTGCATAGGATTAAATTTATTTGACTGATTACTTTCTTTTATTAATAAATTAACAAAGGTTATTAAGCACCTCACAATCATCTGCATAATAATTTTGTCTGAGCGATATCTTCTAAGCTTTAAATGTTAGCCCTTTGAAGATAGGGATGGCACATCTAAGATAGTTGGTGTGCATAGGCATCGCTTTGTGTGCCAAATTACTTTCATTAATTTATTAATTAATCAACAAAGTTCATTAAGCATCCTCCAGATCTCTGAAACAATTTTGTCCAGGCCATATCTTTGGCACTATAAATTCTTGCCCTTTGAAATTTTTGTAGTTGGTAGATTTCAGGTAGGAGGTGGGCTTGAGCATGAATTTGTTTTGCTGATAACTTTCTTGTACTAATCAATTATTAAGACAGATCGTTAAGCAGCTCAAAATCACCTGCATAGTTTGTCCATACATTTTCTTGGAAAGTATCGTAAATGACCCTTCAAAATTTTCAATGTGGGTACTTCTTATATTGAAGAAGTACATAAGCATGGTCTTACATGGCTAATTATCCTGCATGGTTAATTAATTAATTAGCAAAAACTTTTTGAAGATTTTTACAAAATTAAAAATCATTATTTTTTTTACTGTGCTGCAAGGCTTGTCAGTCCACTTGTTGCAATTTTTTAACTTCTCTGAAAGCACTGACTGGATTCTCTTCAGCCTTCCTCGGAATATAGCTTAACATGGTCAGCACAAAGTTGTTCACTAGCTGGTGGTGCTTTCACTTCCAGATTTATACTAAATGTTTGAAAATACATGTAAGTAATGATTAGCAAGTATATAATAGCATTGTTGCTATGGACTGACAAGAGTAAATTGGTACAATACATGTGTTTGTTTTCCAAAACTGTTGGGCCAGATTTTCTTCAAAATTTGAGAGAATGTACCTTGGGTGTGTCTCTACTAAGTTTGTACAACAGGTCCTGTTTCAGTTTTATTTTTGGTTGTTTTTTCAACAAAAAGTTTGGGGATGAGGGTTTGGAGGGATAAGGGAGTAATTTTCAAAATTATTAAAACTACTTGGCTCATCATTTCAAAATTGTACAGGACACAATATGTTCAGAAGATGGCATTGTGATTTTTTTAAATTTTATTTCCTTCTGTAAGCTTAGACTTTTCCAAAAGCATCTGGCTGGGTTCTCTTCAAAACTTACATGAAGTAGAAATGTTCCTTGACTTGGTCACTGCTGAGTGTCCACTAGGAGGTGCACCTGTTATAATGATTTTCAGCAAATGTTTAAAATTACCTTATGATCAATAAGAGTACAAAGTAGCATGGTAGGTATACATATCTAGATAAGTAGACCTGCTGTTTGTAACCACCCCTTCTCTCGTGAATAAGTGGTCAAAAAAGCATCAAGTGGGCTTTCATGGCAGGTATTTTTACAACAAAATTGACTCCTGCAGCCCCAGAAATGTAGCCACAGACAGCAAGTAGTCTCTCATAGCAGTGGTTGCATACCACAGGTACCACTCTACTAATGTTAAAGTGAACTGTTTGTACATGCATATGTATATGTAGTATTATACATAGTCTGACACATTACTTAAATATTTTTGTCTTTGATACCCATAGACTTTTGCTTTGTTTTAAGAGCCTACAAGTTAATTGTTTTGTCATTACTATATGTGTGTATTTAGGATAGTGACGTGTTCTCAGCGGTTAAACCATTTAAATCTAATGATAGGCACTTTTGTTTAGCATAACAGCAACAATGTATCTGTTTAGTTCAGCTGTACATTCATTCTTCACTGCACTATTATTTTGCAGAGGGCACACAGTTAGGGCTGTTTCTGAGTCATTTCAGATGTCTAAGGATGCAGGGTTTAAGGTTGTCTCCCACATGATGCCAGACTTACCAAATATTGGACTGGAAAGGGACATTGAACAGTTCATTGTGAGTTAAAGACAGAAATGTAAATTTTTGTTCACCATTACTAATTGCAAAGTGCATGTATCCAAATGTCAAGGAATTGATCAATCCTTTGATTATTTCAGTCAGAAGACAAAAAGCTTAGGCTACTTGTGTAAATGAAATGGCCTGTCAATCAAATGAGCATGTCACATGAATATACCTGTGACAACGGACATTGGTAGAGGATTAAAACATGGCTAAACCTGAAAGAGAGTAATTTCATTTAGAAAAAAAGCTTTAGATTGGCTGTCACAGAGCCTTAAAATGGTTTGAGAGTTATTTGAATAATAGGAAACAGTATGTGGATCTTGATGGTGTTAACTCAGAACTGTTAGAAATCAAAACTGGAGTACCTCAGGGCTCTATTTTGGGGCCGCTACTGTTCATTATTTATATAAATGATATATCAAATGCCAGTGATTTATTTAATTTTATACTGTATGCAGATGATACTACCTTATCAACTACACTAAATGTCAACTCATCTATAGATGGTGTGACAGAAACTATTAACAGAGAACTTAAAAAAATTTGTGTTTGGCTTCAAGTTAATGAATTATCATTAAATGTTGATAAATCAAAATTTATGATCTTTCATCATTCAAATAAAAAAGTTAATAAACCACACTTAAAAATGAATAATATCCCAATAATCCAAGTCTCATTTTTTAACTTTCTAGGGCTTACAATTGATGATAAATTGTCATGGAAGGAGCATGTTACCAAAATTTCAAGTAAAATATCAAGAGTTATCGCAATTCTAAATAAACTTAAACATCAACTTCCGCTGAAAGTTAAAATAACTATGTATAACTCATTAATACTTCCACATATAAATTTTGGAATACTTCTATGGGGATTTAAACTTTCAAAAATTGAAAAACTTCAGAAAAAAGCAGTACGCTGTATAAATTGTAGTAAATACAATGCCCATTCAGAACCAATTTTGAAAGCTCTCAAACTTTTAAAAATTCAAGACATTTTTACATCAGCTAAATTAAAATTCTATTATAAATTTATCCATAATGATCTACCCTTAAGATTACTCTCTTTTCAATTCATCCCAATAAATGAAATAAACAACTATAACAACAGACATTATGATAACCTTTTTATTAATAGAGTCAATAAAATATTTGCAAAACAGAGTTTAAACTATGATATTCCAGTCACAGTGAATCATACAGATAAGAATGTTATAAGGAAAATACATACTCATAGTTTACAAGGGTTTTCCTTGTATATTAAAAATACTTTTTTGAATAATTATGAACAGAGTTGTAATATATACAACTGCTATGTTTGTCAAAATAATTAACAATTATATTTTCCCACCCATGTTGTGTGTGTAAACTGTATTATATCTTGAAGTTTATTTCGACATTTATTGTTAAAGTAACTGCCATCTATATTGTTTCAAATGTTAAAGACTTAAAGGTGGCTCCTATGAGAGCGACATGTATTTGTCTTAATAGGAGTCCCCCTAGCCACATCAATTTTTTATCATTATGTACATATTTCTCAATATTGAAATCGTCATTGTATTGATTGGCTAAAATAAATGAGTTTTGAGTTTGAGTTTGAGTTTGAGTTTGAGAGGTTTGTAAGGGATTAAAACATGGTGCAGCTGGACAGAGAGAATTGTATGAGGCAATAAGAGACTGGGGCCTGTGAGGGACCCAGGTATTATCTGTTGATGCAACCTTCTCTGTCAAGCTCAGCCATATTTTCATGCATTTATGATGTCAGTTTCATCTGATAATGCCATGTTAAAACTCATGAAATGTCTATAACTGCTCACAAATTCAAATTCCGTGTGCTGGATAAGAGTGCAACCAACTAACATGAAAACGAGGCTAAACATGAAAAGTAGGCATGGTATGTATGACAGGCTACAAGATCAGTCACCATGACATTGTACTTACATGTGCATGATGTGACTGGCCTACCACTTCCCACCTATACCTGTATTATAAAATTAAATTCAAGCCTACTGTCCAATAGACTGGGAGCCAATATGTGATTGACATCGTAATATTATGTTGCCTGTTCCCATAGCAACTTTATCTGATGCAGCATTCAGTTTCTGTTGAATCACTGAGCAGCGAGTTGAAACAGTGACCAACTCCCTGTAAATAGTAACCAAGTCAGGCAATTTGGTACATCATGTGCCTGCTGTCAGCAACACTGGCCTCATTTTTCTACTACTTGTGTAAGTGGCACCTTTGTTTAACAGATATTCATCATAAGTTGCATTCCCCAATCCAGGAGGAGGCAGCATTATGCTTCGTGACAATCAGAAACTGTTGAAGTTCATCATTATGTTTCATAGCAACATGCTTTTGAAAATAACACAAATGTTACAATGTCACTACTGTACTTAGAAAGCAGCTCAAATGCTTTGAGGTTAACTCATATTTGAATTTTCTTTACAAATATTCTGTTTTTGCCTCAAAACATCCATCTGGGACATCTTATTAATTTTGTTTTTTATCATGTTTATTGCAGGAGTTCTTTGAAAATCCAGCTTTTCGGCCTGATGGTTTGAAGCTTTATCCAACATTAGTTATCAGAGGCACAGGTAGGATTTGTATTGACGCCTTTACTCTTTCAGTGACAACTGTGACTCAAGTTGAGCTACTTAAACTGCTCTGAATTATTAGGGTGCTAGATTAATATTCCTTCTAAAAAGGCCATTTATTCAAATACCAGTATGCTTGTAGTTACATAGAATATAATAGTCCAGGTCAACAGCTTTCCTTGGCATGCTTTGGGCATATTGCTCCCAAAGTGTGCCAACGAAAGCTGTTGACTCAGTCCAAAATACTCTGAAATAGTTAAGGAAATGACAGGTGCAAATTGTTAAAATGTCCAGTTGTTTAGTTGCCATAGTGACCCCCATCTAATATGGCCACCCCCACTGCTCTAGGAAAGTGACCACAAAAGAAGACTGGCCTTTTAGGGGCAGGGGGATGGGAGAATACAATGGAAATTGACACCATCTGCATGAAGTTCCCTGTACGTGCTGTAGTGGGCGTATGAGAGGAGTGGCATTTTTACCAGAGGGAGTGCTCCACAGAGATTCTTGCAAGACTACATAGCCATCAGCGTTAAAAGTTTCATTTATTACACCTGTTATGACAAGAGACCACCCATTTTTGTAGACCTAATTGTTGTCCAGCTTTTGGAGTGGTGTCTCAGAACAAGGACTATAGCAGAGAATTCCTAATTATGACCACCTCCATTTGTACATTAAGACCACCAATTTACAGTCCTATTGTGTTTCCCCTTGATTAAACTCAATTTTACCCTTAATTAAACTCTTTCCCAATTAAGACTACTCAATTAAGACCACTTTTTCCTGTCCCACAGGTGGTCTTAATAGGGAGATTCTACTGTACTACACTTAGAATAGGGATGTGCACAGGGTGCCGTATGGTACTCCTTGAGGACACTTTATATAAATAGATGAACAGTAAAATCTAAACACGAAATCTGATATATGGACAGACTTTGTCATTCAAGACACCAAGTGTTTGAGTGAAGGCATCTATCTAGGACATTTAGAAATGTCATATTTACTTATGGGTGCTAAAGGTTTCTACATGCAAATAGCCTGACTGGAGGTTTCATGATACTCACACTGAGTATTAAATTTTCTATCTTTTCTTATGCACAGGTTTATATGAATTATGGAAAACTGGTCGCTACAAGAGCTACCCACCCAGTGTTCTGGTAGATTTAGTGGCTCGTATACTGGCACTGGTTCCTCCCTGGACCCGAGTGTACCGAGTGCAGAGGTCTGTACATGTGATACATAACCCAGCAAAAACTGCCGAAGTCAGTAAATGTGATGTGTTTGCTATAGGCTTTGGAAATCCTAAAGTAATGTCATTCAATATTGTGCCAAAATCTGTGCAATTTCTCCACAAATTGCTTCAGAAAAGTACAGCAAATGGTCACATTAAAACAATTAACTCATTTAGTGCAAATTGCATCAAAAGTCGATCTACTTATGTCAAACTAGTATGAATTATCATAAGGATCACAGGTTTGTTTTCCTTGTAAAAAGACCTTTCGTTCAAGTACCAGTATGCCTGTAGTTCCAGAGAGAATACCCCAGGTCAGCAGCTCTTCTCGGCACGCAACGAGTGCAATGCATGCAGAGAAAAGCTGTTGACTCAGTCCAAAATTTGGTACTGAAAGAGTTAAAATGATGTTGATAAATTGGATAACTCGTGCATTTTCCCCTTTGTTAAAGGTCTATTGATCTAGGCTTGATTAATACTTCATATTAGTTAGTACAAATTATAATGAAGACTATTCATGATCATTACATGTATTTGAAAATTTGTCTACTTCATTCTAGCCATACATGTACAGATAATCGATTGTTTGTTCATGAATTCATTCATTTCATATTTCAGAGATATCCCGATGCCTCTTGTTAGCTCTGGTGTTGAACATGGCAATCTGCGAGAGCTTGCCTTAGCCCGCATGAAGGACTTAGGTACGCAATGTCGAGATGTTCGCACTAGAGAAGTAGGAATCCAGGAAATTCACCACAAGGTCAGACCATATGAGGTATGTACAGGGCTGTTAAATGCACAAATAGGGTTATGCAGGTGACAGAGTAAATGGTTGTGAAAACAATATTGAATTTGTTAATGACATTTAAATTATGGCCAACCCTATCTGACCCACATACTTTAGGATAACAGTGTGTTATGAAAAATACTATCACATTTAAAATATGGATTATAATGTGTGTACATGATTTGCCATCACCAGTGGTAGGATTTGAGCTGGATCAAATATTGGCACAAAATCAAAAATGCTGTGAGCATTATTACTGCCTGCTGGGTGCATGAGTGCCCCAGCCTATGCTGTTGTAAGGTTCACACAGCATGAGTGCCCCAGCCTATGATGTTGTAAGGTTCACACAGCATGAGTGCCCCGGCCTATGCTGTTGTAAGGTTCACACAGCATGAGTGCCCGGCCTATGCTGTTGTCCTGAAGTTTTCATATTAGGTAGGGCCTGTCAACAATATCTTGTCAAAAGCTTTTCATTAACATTTAAAAAAATAAAATAAAATAAATATGGAGGAAGCCATTAAACACACAGCTGTTTTATGCAAGTTTGAGAGGGATAAGGCACAGATAAGCTGTTCAGGAAACCTCTTCATCTGTTTCAGGCTGAGCTCATCAGGAGGGACTACTGTGCTAATGGTGGCTGGGAGACTTTCCTGTCATATGAGGACCCTGAGCAGGACATTCTGATTGGCTTACTAAGGTTGCGCAAGTGCTCAGAGGACACCTACAGACCAGAACTAGTTGGGGGCTGCTCCATTGTACGAGAGTTGCATGTTTATGGCAGTGTGGTGCCAGTACATGCCAGGGATCCCACAAAGTTCCAGCATCAGGTAAGGCAGAGTTTGAAAATGATACTTTTTTTTCAGATTTTCACCTTGCTGGAAGAGCAAATTGATGTAGATAAACTTTACCAAACAAAAAAAAAGTAAATAGATAAGATATAAAAGAGGAGACAATTATTTTTAAAATAAAGTTCGAACAAAATGACACTGAACAAAATCAGATAAAATTATAAAATAAATTAAAATGTAGCGCCTGATATTGTAGTAGTATTCAATTTTCATTGTTAAAGTAACTGAAAGGATTGTACATTTCTTTTAACTGCTCATTGGCACTGCATTATGTATGCAAGTTAGTGCAACAATGTGACCTAAATTGTTTCATGTAGCATAGAACACAAAATTTGGGTACAATGTATTTCAAGGTTTAAAATTTCCTGTGCAGCAAGACAGAGTTTTTAACATGAATTGTCATTTGTGGTTGTGACAGGGTTTTGGCATGTTACTGATGGAGGAAGCAGAGAGGATTGCTGCCGACGAACATGGCTCCAGAAAAATAGCTGTCATATCAGGTATAGTACAATAGAAGGCTTGTCAATTATATTGAACACCTTTGTGAGAGCACAATAAGAAAATCTCAAATAGTTAAAAAAAAAAAAAAGTAGCTTTAAAAAGCTTTATACATAGATGGTCATGGTGATATTTCATAACTGTTGGGGGAATAAAATTTAGCACCTTAAAAAAGATTTTTTTTTTTATCAGAGTGGCACCAGAACTATCAAAGAAGTTTCAACAACATTTTGACCTCCAGAATAATAACCGGAAATTTCATGAAGTTGCTTTGGCAAAAATATAAGATGTTGCACCGTTCACATTCTTATTATGAGAATGATATATTAAAATTCCTGATAAAAAGATTTTTCATTCAAGTACCAACATGCCTTTCACTCCCATTGACTTGCTTGGACATGTATTCAGCTGCAATCATTATGAGAATGCTATACATGTATAAAATTCCTTATACAAAGAGCTTTCATTCAAGTACCGACATGCCTAGTGTAAAGTCAGTGGTTTTTGCATTGCCTGGCAAGTCATACTGCTTCTGCTACAAGGTCAGCTGCAGCATGTCTTGCCAAGCAATGCAAAAACCACTGACAAAGGCCTTTACTGCTGTGGTACTGAATAAGTTAACGTGAAAGAGGTGGTCATGTCAAGAAAATGTCATTACTAATGGGGCTATAAAAGCTATATATATATATTACGGGATGCTGCCAATGACGCTGCTGGTAGCTACAATACATGAGTGACTGACCCATTTACCACACACTTTGACTTCAGTGAGGCTGCAGCCTGGCAGGTCCCTGGGGGCAAGTCAGCATCTCTGCCTTATACAATATCTTCGCTGACCTTCATAGTACATGTGCCCTTCCTACCTTGGAATTATTTTGAACATTGAATTAATTGCCTCTCTCCTCAAGAAATTCATTTCAGGGGCTATCCAGAGTAACGTGTGTAGTGGGTAATGGCAAAATCTATGTATTGAATATACATGTCTACAAGTATTTCCTTTCCTGCCCACAACAATAGCTCTTAACATTACGCACTACATCTGCATCAGATGTATCGTACATGTAGCAACAGGAGGGCTATGGTACGTAAGCGCACATGAATACGGTGCCAAATGCTTTCAGCATTTCAATAGATGGTCACATGACCATCTAAAAATGTACAGAAAGTCGAGGGTAGAACATGAGGAGGGTGCACAACATGTATATTATCATGTTGGATGAAGCCCCATCTGGTGGTGGTTGGAACAGGTACAATAATGCCTGCACATTTTCCTTGAACATTTGCTTGAACTC
Source organism: Hermodice carunculata (assembly GCA_964020975.1). Classification (NCBI taxonomy): domain Eukaryota; kingdom Metazoa; phylum Annelida; class Polychaeta; order Eunicida; family Amphinomidae; genus Hermodice; species Hermodice carunculata. The sequence goes on from CAXHWN010001659.1 coordinate 13,435, forward strand.
TGCTAGGGTTATTCATAAGTAAATCAAAGAGTTTTAAGGGAATTCCTACATGTACATGTATCTGCAGTGCTGTAAATTGTGGAGTAGATCTCTGTGGTTCTTACAGATTTCTCCTAATTCACCGCATAGTGTCAGTTTCTTTTGTCACTAAGGTAATAATTAAATAAAAATAACACTTAGCTCCAAAAGACATTGCTTCCTTTTGTCAAATTAATGTGTAAAAGTAAGTAAAAGCACTGTTTTTACAACAAGCCAAATGGGCTGACTTACTGAAACATTATGGTTTCTTCTTCCATCAGGTGTTGGCACACGAAACTACTACAGGAAAATTGGATATGAACTGGAAGGACCTTACATGACCAAGAGCTTGATCTAGTACAAACATAGGATGAGATGGACTATGCATCAGTTACTGTTATAAAACAGCCAGTCTTCATGTGAGAGAATACTTAAAAGGGCAAAGCATGAACTCATCTGAGGTATCAGGGCAATAGATCCGACTTACATGTATGGATGTACCTGTACTTTTTATGCTGTCTCTGTTCCAGTTATCACAACAGAAAATGTGATATGAACTGCCCCTCATCATATCATTTGGATCAGATTGTATTTTTCATTAATATTCAACAACTTTTTAGATCTGCTGTCAGTTGAATTTATTTTGTGGTCTACGGTCTGTCCATAATCAGTTTATATTTTGGACTTCTCAAAACCAGTGGCTGGATCCTCTTGAAACTTGGTTGACATGTACTGTACTCTAGTCGCTGCCAACTTTGTTCAAATCATCATATTCCAGTTACTTTTTATATGCTAATCGATTTCTACTGCTTTCAATTTTTTTTTTTTTTTTTTGACAGTTTTTATAAAATTTTGTTTGGAACCATGAGGCCAATTGCATTTAAATTACATAGGAATACTTCCAAGCACCCCAAGACCTTAATTTATTCAACAGGTGACACCAATCCTCCCCCCCCCCCCCCCCCCCCCCATTTTAACTTCTCCAAAACTGGTTGGTGGATTATCTTCAAATTTGTTTGAAATATCCATCGACTTTAAACCACATATGGTCAATGGGTGGTGCTGCAGTTTTTTCCTATCCTATTCTTCAATAATGTTATGATCAGTAAGGTTTCATGTCAGCATGGTTACTACATGTAATGATATGGCCTGAGGATAGAGATTTAAAATGCAGGTTTATGTTGAGATTCTCTATAAAGTTGATGGGGATTTACTGCTGATGGATTTCTGTCAAGTGTGTTCAATATACATTATGCTTCAGATAATTTTTGGAGCGTGTTTTTTTTTGGGGGGGGGAGGCATTTTTTTAATGAAAAATAAATGAGAAAACATATTTGGGTCTTTAGTTCTTAATTTTTTCAGTGAAGATGAAAGAACTGCTGGCTGGATTTTCTTCAGCATGGTGGGAATGTTTCTTGACACAGTTACTTTTGCCTGATTTTTACAAGCATTGTTGAAATTCCATAATGATCAGCAAGAGTACATAAGCATGGCCAGTGTGGGGATACAAGCATGAAAGCATATGCATGCAGTAGTACCACATCATCATCCTTCATATGACATGTAAACATTGATTTTCAGATCATTAAGCTGGGGTCAGCTGAGTAAAAGACTCACAGTCCTCTTGTTTAAATTGCATGGTAAAAATGGGCATATCCTTCACAAATTACAAGGAATGAACAGTATAGAAAGTGTAAATAATTTGATGCCATAGATGTAAGAATGTATCTGATTAACATATGGAAGTAATAAGTATACTGGATATGTCTTGGATTTGTTCATGGCATAACAGCTTCAATGGCCGTGGACTGGCATACTCTTTGGTGAACCATTTAGTATTCCATCTGAGTGAAGATACATTGGGGAAGAAGCATGGAGAAGAGCACCTCATAGTGGACAACATCAACGAAACTTGTAATGTGTGCTTCAAATGACAGAATGGATGCACGCTACAAACTGACTGGAAATATTTTCTGTGTTGGGAATTTTAATAAATTATGTGTACATGTATAGCTTATTTCATTACATGGTCTTCCCTTGGGTCTTATTTTCCAGTAAATTTAACAACAGAACACATAAATTAACAAATCAGTCCAGCTTAGTGCAGACTTTATTGGTACTACACACTGTATGTATGTATTTGTACCAAACTTCAGTTTTCCATTGAACAAAAACAAAATTGTGGATGATGCAACATTTAAAAACATTTTCTGGTCCATCATTGCTGTGAAAAGACACAAGTCCTCTTTCATGCACCAGTTCTGGTCTGGATTCTATGCAGAGCATTAGTTTCCTTGATGAAAAAAAAAAAAAAAAAAAAAAAGAAACCAGCGTAACTGGTGTTTGGAAGAACATCTCTGGATGTTGCCTGCACTGACAGACCCTTCTTGCCGCACTATGGCAATCGATTTTAAGCCTGCAGTTGCCCTCCATTGAAATCCAAACATAATGATAGGACTGTCTATGCAGGCAACTGGATGGAACATTACAAAAAATACTGTTCCTTACAAAAAGGAACACCTTTTACACTCTGCCAAAAAAATATATTTATCATGTACCCCTGAGTATTATTTGCATTATTATGTTAATTAGTTGCCCTTTGCAACATCAAACTTTTGAATCCTTTCATCATTAAAATTCAAAAGAGTGGTTGCTTGATCAACATGTCTTCAGGTAATACAATATATAAAATCACATATATTAATATCTTGGAAGTCTTAATACTTGTCTATATACAACAGGATGTTCCAGGATTTATCACAACCTGATGGGACAGGAAGTTGCATAGTTTAAGACAAAACATAATTAATGACTGTATTTATAATATATATATATATATAGATATAGGTATAGAATGATATAGATTCCTGTAATCCACATATCATGAATTGTTTTCATGAATGCTGCAATTCTTTAATACATGTAAATATATTACTTTCATGTGGTCAAATCCATTATGTTCTAGCTCAGTGGTTTGCAGCATCCCAGTGGATGATTTTCTGAGCATAAAAATGGGCACAAAATATTGAATTATGCATATAATTATTCCTACATACAAAATATTTACATGGAACATGGTCTGGTAAAAATCTATCTTGTACTCAGCAGTTTATCAAATCTAGTTGGACCAGTTCCTGAACCATTTGAGTGTCCCTGAGACCAGACATCCAATAAAAAGCAAAAAATAATCGAGCAGTCTCGGACGGACCTCTTAGGGAAAGTTTCATTGCACACCTTGTGGGAGAAATATTTAACAAGGAATCACAAATAGATGGAAATTTTTGGGGTTAAACTACAAACATTGCTGATTTAAATGATCCAGACCTCCCACCACCATCAGTCATGTCTGATTGTGTATTTTGTTAAATATCAAATGTCCAATTTCCTCTGGCTCTATCTACAATAATGAAAGTTGTCATCAAACATGATCACAGTAAGTATGCAGACACAAACAGAAAGGGACAGATTGATTGATATACTGAAGCCACATGGATGAACTCTCCACTACTGCTGTACATGGTCCCAATACACCTAGGACCTTCAGGGATTGGAGACCAACATCGGCAGGATGCTATAATCACGATAATTCAGGCATAGTTCAAGGTCAACACAACAGCTTCTGTGCATATTTATGTTCAATGTCCACTGGTTGTTGATATATTAAGAGAGATGCACCAAAACGATTATGTATGTTGCTCCAGTGACCTCCAATATAGGTCACGATCACCAACAAGTAGTGCTTGATATATCAAGTCAAATCCACAGACCCTACTTAACTACTTCCATGTCAGCCTGGTGGTGCAGATCAATAAATCTTGCTTTCTTTCACATGCAGGGATGAGATCAGCCATCTTGTACATACAATGTTTCACAAGTATATTAACATACTTTGAATACAGCTGTTGCCTTTTTTCATACTTGGTTGAAAACATTTTTCAGCTTTTAATGCATATTTGTGGCACTATATTACTCTTTGCAGTCTTACCAGCAGCATACTCCGAATACAGCTGTGTTTTATTTAATTTTTTTCTCTCTCAATAATACTGGATTTAAAACATTTAGCTTTGATACATATTCATGGCAATATGTGTCCCCACATTCACCTTTTTAGTCTTTTCAGCTGTCTGAAGATAAGAATGCACATTGGCACAGTTACCAGTGTAAACTGTGCACTTTAGGTAAACAGGAAGATATAACAGTTTGACAGCTGTGTTACCATTCTGGTAAAATACAATGTACCAGTATGAACATTATCAGTGAACTCATATGACATGCAGGTCAAGAATCCCATGACACAAATGACAGATGTGTGTCTCATGACCAATGTGTATTTGAAATGTGGGTTTGAGACAGTTTAAAGCTACATGTGAACACACGGCAAGTGCCTGATTGCTAGGGAGCCATAAGGCAAGAGCCATAAAACTTCTTAAGTTGAAAAGCAAGAGTGGTGAATAGTAAGATGCATTTCACCTTGTAGGAGGCTCATCAGACTCTTAATAACAGTAGCCAGTAACACTACTGTAAACAGTCCTGGTAACGCTCAGTTATGTCTGGTATATATAGAAAAATTGGTTAGGTTAACTATGACTGGTCGTCAACAAGACGGATCAGTGTCTCGTGTTCTGGAGAAGAGGACTGTGTGAACAGCCCCTGCTCAGCTGACCTAGGGAGATTTATCACAGTTGTGGCTCTGTGAACTTGGGATAGGATCAAGGTCACCCATGTTTTGAGTAAGTCGGACCTTCAGGGTCCTAGTGGAAGAACACTAACATGTGCAACATCAAGGTCCCAGTTCAAGTAGTTCTCAAGTTATAGTGACGAGTAAAATTCATGAATGTTGCACTGTGATCCCAGAAATGAGGTCAAGGTCACCCATGTACTGTCATGTATGTCTAAGCATGACCTTCATACAGGGATGAGAATTGGTTGCCATTTGGCAACTTTCAGCCAAAATTGCTTTTGTTCAGTGAAAAAAATGTTCTTAGCTTGGTCTAACTGCTTCAAAACTGTTAAAATATTTGAGGTGGGGTATACAAGGTTGCCAATTTGCTCCTGGGGTAGCCAAAATGCACTGGAAGCATTCTCATCCCTGTTCATAGAAAAACATTAACATGTGCAACATCAAAGTCCTGACTCAAAATAGATCTCAAATGAACATTCAATTTCATGTCAGTTGTCCTGTGACCCTGGGAATGAGGTCAAGGTCCAAAAATCACTGGAGCTTGACCACTTGCACAAATTAGGTAGATGCTTATCAAAGATGCATCCCTACCAAGTTTGACACAAATATGGCCAAAATTATTGACGTTTTAACCATTACAAGCAATTCCCATGTTAAACTTTCCTATCAAAACTTTTTAAACCCCCCCCCCCCCAACCAACAAAAAAACAAACTTGGTAGAGACCCATCCAAGGCACATCCCCGCCAAGTTTGAAGTGAATCTAGCTGATGGTTTTTGAGAAGAAGTCGAAAATGTGAATTTTGAATGGATGGATGACGGACAACAGACTCAGGACTCTGGATATATTTATTTGGTCAATAAATTTATATATTATTATACAATATTACATGAAATAGGTATCGACCAGGGAGACTCCCATTAAGACAAAATAATTTTGCTGTCATGGAAGCCACCCTTATAAGACAATACATGTACAGTGACAGACCCTCACGAAAGCTTAGCTGACAAATCAACTGAGCTAAAAAAAATTGAGGAGGAAATGGTGTTATTTCCACTTATGAACTGTCGTGTTCTGGAGAAGGAAAAAAATATTGAAGAGGAAGTGGGGTTATTTCCACTTATGAACACTGTGGGAATAAATTATCTCTACAGAATTACAGCATACTATTTAAAAAAAAAAATTACAACAAAAAATACAGATCTATAGTGTTCACAGGTAGTTCATCTATTGATAAAAGCAAGCCCAAAATGCCCCTACAGCTTGCTAGTCTGGTAAGGAGGACATCTGGAACCAAAAAACATGTATTATTCTTCTCATTTAGTAGTTATAATAAAAATACCGTCTGTTAAGTGCTGCACCAGCTGCACACAAGCAAATGACTAGCTCACACAGTTAACCTGGAATGGAACCTAAATACCCGTGATCCAGAATTGCATGTTATATGTTCAAGTATAAATGTATACATGTATGTATTAACACTCAACCATTGAAAACCCTGTAAAACATTCTGGTAATGACTGACATTGATGAAAATAGATGATCATACACAAATATACATGTATATATTCAGTGAATACATTAAGCACTGAACTTTCACATCTTGAACATGAAATAGATTTTAACCCTTTCATGCTAATAGTGGCAAAGTGCCATGATGTAAAACTGTTTTCTGTTAAATTTTATGGCGACAGAAAAGATCAGAAACAGAATTGTACCAAAAAACCCCCATGACAGCATATGCCAGGTCAACAACTTTCCTTGGTGTGGATTGGGTGCTCAGCACCCATACCAGAGAAAACTGTTGATTCAGTCTCACTTTAACCAGCCAAAGGTTAAGTTTTATTATCAGAACACAATAAATTATTCACCTTATGAATACAAATTCATAGCAAAAATTTAACTACATTAACCATGTTATCCTGTGAGATATGATATTGATAAAAACAGATGTAACCTTCATGAACATTTTTTTGTTTTGTTTCTTCGATTTGGCTGTGGTACAGAGGATAGTTGAAACCAACATACATTTATTTTCCATCCCATCCACCAGCTTCAACACAAACAAATGACCGACACCGACAAATGACCTTGGAAGGGAACTAAGTGACCTTTTATCAAATTACAAATACATGTATGGTACAAAACATGTACATGTATCCAACACTCGACCTTTAAAAATCTGTAGAATCACTCTGATCATGGATATGTTGAAATGTTGAATAGATTGCTACACAAAACAAATTTGAAGCTTTTGCCACTCAGACTGGCCTAAACCAGCGTGTTAAATGCCATCTGCTTCATTGTTTTAATTTAAATTTCCAGTTCCAGGAAAAGCTAAGACTTGTAGATAACACCTATCTATATTTGTAGCATGTTCCAAGTCAACAGCTCTCCTTATTGTGGGTTGGGTGCTGAGGAAAGCTACAAATTGAGTCTCATTTTAACATGGAAAAGTTTACATTTTGCTCGGAGGTCACAATCGTTAACCTTGAGAACGCAAATACCAAACATTTCCGTAATCTAGATCATGTTTGTATACTTGGCCTGTAATTACATGTAAATCAACCCGGGCCTGTCTTGTTTGCCATCTGCTATTTTGTTTCGTTTTGTTTTTCTCAAGGCAAGTTTAAAGAACTATCAGTATATTTATATGAGGCAGGGGTATGGACTGTAAGGAGCTGTGACACTGGTTTTGTTTTTTGTGAAACTCGTCAGGTACAAAAACAGTTAGATCCTGATACTGCTTTTACCGTATGTTGTGAGAACCTTCTCACATGTAAGATGCAGTGTAAACAAAGGACATTGACAAGGTGGGGGGGGGGGATTGGAGAGGCATGATGTCATACAAGGAACAAGTTGTTCCTTGTTGGTTCATTTGTACAATAGGAGAGGTGATTCTAGACGTGCGCTACACATGATTGTAGAATTATATTCCTGCTTCCTGGTTGTATGAGCAAGATAAAGTGGTGGTATTTAATTAATACCTCATCTCTGTGTTGAGGCAAAAGTAATATAATCCAACTTATTTTATTTGATTTAACTTGCTTGAATTATTTTGCTGTAATGATTGATAAAGCCCGAGTGGCTTTAAATGTGGTAAGTGGAGAAAAAAAAGGTTAAAGAACTGATAGGGTTTTGGTCAAACATTTTATTAGTTTTTTGACTAATAACATTGTATCCACATTAAGCCAGTTGAGGTGTGTAATTATTATTTTCATAATTTTATCCACAAAATGGAAACATCTGAAGATAAAAAAATCTTGTCATGTCTTCCATACAATTGAATGTATTGTCTTTAGGTTTATTTCCCTTTTTTTTTACAAGGGTACATCACAGGGCCAAGATGTGACCTGAATAAGTTTCTGTGTCACAAGTTTCTTCCCCCATGGTCACTGTGACCTGGAGGAGAGACACACATGAAGCTTTGGCCCACACTCAGGTTGTTCATTAGATATGCTACTTAAATATCCTTGGTTCATTTTTTTTATTGCCAGTTTTCTGTATATGATACATGTATTAAATTTGTATCTATTCAATTGCATTTTTAAAATGTGATAACTATGATTCAGTGTGTGCTTTAGGTGAAAGGAACTGCAATACCACGGTACATGTCTCGGTAACTTTGCTGATGTTCTGTGATATTTCAAACTGTTATGAAACTGACAACCCAATTTAGAAATATTTGCCAGATTGCTGTATCAAACATGGCAAATATGTTGCTCTTGCCAAACAAACAACTTATCATATTACACAGAACTGTTCCAAAAGTCAGTCATGTTCTCTGAACACACACTGAGCTTGATACAAGTGGTCATATGTTTGGAATAATTATTTCCACAAACATTAGGAACACCCTTGGTTATCTATCAGTATGCTCGTATTATGGTGGCTGATTTTCACTGTTGCTTCAGAAACGTGGGCAGGAAATTCATATTACAATGTAATTACTAGCATATAAACACAATCTCAGGAATGTACAGACCAAACAATGTACACCTATAACCATGACTGCAATGTTGACCAAGAGCAGGATAGAGCATTAGAGCTAAAAACAAGCACTGTTTTTAATTGCCATGGTAACTTTTAACAAACAAACAAAACTTTCCCCACTGGTCAACCTATATGTTGCTTAAAGATGGCAATACTGTTGTATTTTTGCTGTTCAAAATCAAACAATATATTGCAAAGCCAAGTATCTGATGACCCAAAATTTGTTCTGGGCAATCACAACTTCCCCCTTTTTCCCTAATTATTTGGCTGGGTGAGGTGGGCCAGGATTGTAAGCTGATTTTGAGGTTTATACTCTTGACCTTTCTCACACTTTTCTTGGGGTCATTGTTTGTCGGTACAAAGTCTTGCCATTTGCTTGTATGAAGGTCCAGGTCATGCTGTTTTGGTCTGCCTCGACATGTGCAAAGCCACCTAGATGAGTGATATCAGCCCAGTGGAACTTGAGCGAACCAGGTGGTACACTGTCTCTGTGAAGCAGTGAAGGGTCTATGAAATTGGCTGATCCTGACACAAAATAATCCACTGTCTGGTTGTAACTGTGCAATTGAAGGTGCTGAAAATTAAAAACAACATGTATTATTTTAGCCCTTTACTCCTCATTTGTATGATTCCTCTCAATTCTTAATTATCCGGTATGTTAATTCCCTGTACTCATGAAGACACACTCAGTAATTTGTTCAATAGCTTGTGGAAATGTTTGATTTTGTTGCAAATATTCATGGAAAGCCTTCTTTATTTAAGTGGATAACATTTTGAAAAAGTATCTAAAAGCACTTCAATGCAAAGCACTGACTGTTTGGTCCACCGTTCCACATACATGGGTCCTGTGACCTTGAAAATTAGGTCAAGGTCACCCAAATGAAAGCAAGTCAAGAAATGGTGTCAAGGTACAAATGAGGGAGTTTCAGAGGCCCAGTAAGTCTTGACATAGTGTGTTCATAAATGAATCATGGACAGACAACCCAACGACACAATGTGTCAGCTCATGGGGTGGACCCATAACAACAAACTTGAGTGTCATGTTAATGCACATGTGCAGGTGTTCTATGTGCCTTGAGGAACAATCTGCAACAGAAAATTCATAAACTCGAAAAACAAAAATAAAATAAAATAAATAAAGGAATGAATAAATAAATAAATAAAATAAATAAATAAAAATAAACAACAAATTAAAAAAGAAAAAAAAACTATATTAATAGTGGAATGCATTACAACATACCGGTATCTAGGAATGGTCTGAGATCCCTATGTAACTTATACAATGTTAAGCAGCACAGTTTTCATTTAGTGTAAACCCTAAAAAAGGACATTCCCCAAATGTCATGGAGTTTCATATGAATTTCTGTACATGAAAGCTTGTTCAGAGTACTTGAAGGATTGTGTGTAAATACCTGTAGATTGTGGTCATGTCCACTAAAGTACGCTGTCACCTTGTATTTGTGTAACATAGGCATCAACTTATCCACCAGACATTTTGTAGGACCATGTTCAGCAACAGATATTACTGGATAGTGACCTGCTACAATCAGATACTCTGCCCTGGAACAATAAATTATGCTTTACCGTACACACAGCATCATTAAAATATATATTTAGTATATTTTATCATGTATTATTAAGATAGTAATTGCACTTACATGTCCTCAAAATTGTACATGACATATACACTTGCCAAAACAGAAAGTTGTACTGGAATAGGGAACCAGAAACAGACATATATTTTTGCTCCAAGCTTATAGTATAGCTTCTTATAATGGAACATTGTTACATACTTGACTCTTTCAGTGACAAACTAGACCAGACTGATTTTGCAACAGAAAATCAAATGTCTCCCGGTGGAACACTTACGTCTCTGAATAAGCTACAGGTGATAACAAATTACAAATGACCAAGTTTGCTTGAAAATTACAATCCTTTTTTAGCTCTCACCTAGATACATTACTCTAGAAATTTTCATCAAGTTCTTCAAGACTTATTGCAGAGAAACCAATTTCACATAAATGATCCTGTGACCTTGAAAATTAGGTCAAGGTCATCCAAATACAATCCCAACAGAGGTCTTGCCTAGATACATAATCCTACCAAGTTTCATCAAATTCCATCAAGTTCTTCAAGACTTACCGCATGGAAACCAATTTCACATAAGTGACCCTGTGACCTTGAGAATTCGCTCAAGGTCACCCAAATACAATCCCAACCGAGGTCTTGCCAAGATACATAATCCTACCAAGTGTCATCAAATTCCATCAAGTTCTTCATGACTTATCGAACGGAAACCAATTTTCACATAAGTGACCCTGTGACCTTGAGAATTCGCTCAAGGTCATCCAAATACAATCCCAACCTAGGTCTTGCCTAGATACATAATCCTACCAAGTTTCATCAAATTCCATCATGTTCTTCAAGACTTATTGCACGGAAACCAATTTCACATAAATGACCCTGTGACCTTGAAAATTCACTCAAGGTCATCCAAATACAATCCCAACCTAGGTCTTGCCAAGATACATACTCCTACCAAGTTTCATCAAATTCCATCCTGTTCTTCAAGACTTATCAAACGGAAACCAATTTCACATAAGTGACCATGTGACCTTGAAAATTAGGTCAAGGTCACCCACATACAATCCCAACCTAGGTCTTGCCTAGATATATAATCCTACCAAGTTTCATCAAATTCTGTCAGGTCCTTCAAGACTTATCGCACGGAAACCAAGTGTTGAAGAACCTGAACAACAACAACAACAACAACAAGCGGAAGAAACGGGCACTAAAACAATATGTCCCCCAGCTTCCACCGGGAGACATAATTTTGACTGAGTCAAGCTGATGACCCAGTTCATTCGTATGGTGTCTGCAACTTCAGACATGCTGCTGGCTACCTGAATGAAAGATCTGTTTACAAAGAATATGAATCTAGTATCATAATGTGAATTCAGAGAACATAAATTTTCTTTAAATCAGCAATGAAAGAGTTAAATGGAAAATCAGTGTTCATACTTGCTATGCTTGATGTTATCCTCAATCCACTGCCACTGTGTATCAGCAAGCGGTTCATCCTCAGGTCCCTGTGGCGGTTCCTTGTCAAAGTCGCTGTCAGTATTTCCACACAGCACTACTGTGTCAATCATCAGAATTTGTAATGTGCTTTTCCCTCCAGGTAGATCAAACTTAAGTGAGTAGTAGTAATTTGGAAAATTCCTGGAGGACAAATATATGCACATGAATACAATTTTCAAATAAACGTGTACTTGCATTTTTTCATATAAGTGCCAATATCAACATGCATTTACATCTATGTTTCCTGTGTGTTTGAAAGAAAAGTGGATGGCTAAAATGTGAGCTTTTTATGATCATAAAGTATGACAAGATCTGTGACAGTACTGTGTTCAGCTGACCTTGCATGCATAGTCTGGCATGGTATTGTGAACTTCAGAATAATATCAAGGTCAACTATCATCACTGTTTGTAATATCAGTTTTCACCCATACGCTCAAAGTCATTTTTTGAAACGAAAAGTGATGGAATCCACTTTTACCTAGATATATGTCAGTCTGACATTTCAAGGTCAAAATTCACATGAAAAGAAACCCCATATGTCCTTTTTCATTAGTGTTTGATAGTAACATGATGGCCCATGATCCACTGAGATATATATGCCACTATATCAGTTGATAATTGTAGAACCACCTGTTGAACACATTAACATCTAGTGGTCTCCAGAAGTGTCTCTATTCCCTATGCAATTTCCAAAGCAATTGGCTGAGAACTTTTGGAGATGATTATTAAGATTTTACAATCCTTAAAACAAAAATACACAAATAAAATCACTGGAGCATACCCATCCAAGGTACATCCCCTCCAAGTTTAAAGTGAATCTGGATGACGGTTTTGAAGAAGAAATAAACAAGAAGAATTTCCATTGCGACACCAGTTCACTTTTATAGTAATTATTATTGGACTATATGCATTGACCAACAAGTACCCAAATTGAAAATTTGTTAAAAATCAGAGATCACCAGCATCATCACCTTGTGAACAATTAGTTTGACCCTTTCACAAGCTACATTTATACCAAGTTCTAGCACAAGCTGCATAATGGTTTTAAAGAAGTCAAAAATAGGGTGAAAATGGGTAAGGGTACTTCAGGAAGCAACTGCTCACACCATACATGTATGCCAATTCACAAAGTATACATAGACGTTTATAACAAAATGTTGCACAAATGTTTGCCTTTGAACTGCAGCCATGTAACAACTTTACATTACAATAAGCTTTCCCCTTTTCCCTTGCCAATTTCCACAAGTCAACAGCTTTCTTTGGCACATTTTGGGTTCAATGTGCCCAGCTGAGGACAGCTGTTGACCGAGGCCATTTTCTATTTCCAGAACTATCAAATTTAACTCTTTCAGTGCCACATTTTGGACTGAGTCAACAGCTTTCCTCAGCATGCTTTGGGCACAATGCTGAGGAAAGCTGTTGATCTGGACTATTATATTCTGTGTAACTTCAGGAATGCTGGGACTTGAATGAAATGTCTTTTTACAAGGGATATGAATCTAGCATCCTTATAACTCAGAGCAATTTATGTTTACATTTTTTTTTTACTTTTCTTGCAGTTGGCACTTAAAGATTTAAACTAAAGATATACTGGTACAGTACTTGACTAAGAGGCCATTGTATCAGGAATTTGAAGCTGGTATTGTTATTATAATTCAGAGGAGTGTGACTACTGTCTTGACAAGCATAGCAGTATTTACCATCTTGCTGACTTTTGTGAATATGCGATCTCAGCTGTAACATTGCCACGGTGATCATGGTTGCCAGCAACCAGGTACCAGTTGATTTGCAGCGATTTGGCAGTATAAACTTGCTCAAATGTCTCCTTTAAAAAAAAAAAAAAAAAAAAAGACAAATGACTTGACCAATCTGTGCTCAGCTGACATAAATGTGTATCAGTGATCTCTGCAGCTTTTCATAAAGGCAGGGCAATTACATCTAGAAAGGGCATTTTTTAATGTGGTAAGGACCAAAAAGGGCACCTCAAAGGTCAACTTCTACAAAAAGGGCATAGTTTCGATGCAAAACCCAGAAAGTTCTTAACAGTTGTACCCACGTTAAGGTAAAGAATTTTTATGAGTTCAGCTTACAAATTGTATCACTAAAAAATAGGGAAAATATGACAAATATGCCCTAGTTTATCAAGGCATGGTGTATAGGTCAGAAAAAAAGGGCAGGGAGCAAAATAAAAAGGCAGGGAGCAAAGAAAAGGGGCAGGGAGCAAAAGAAAAAGGCAGGGTAAATGTCCCCTCTATTTTGAGCTGCAGAGAACACTGTGTATGTACAAAATATTATGGAAAAAACAATGTCTGTCCTTCATGGTTTACATGTCAGTTATGAACCACCCCACAGTATGACAAATAATATAATAAATTAAATTTTGAACCGGATATATACCAATAAAATTTTGAGGAGTTCTCAATTTAAACTGTGAATGCAAAACAAAACAAAACAAAAAAGATCAAGGAACTGGGACCTATTGACCACACTTAGAGATCCAGCCAGAGTACATCCCCACCGACTTTGAAGATGTTTTGGCAAACAGATCTTGACAACAGATCACTTACATGTGTTCACACTGCAGTTCCCATTGGAGTGTACGCTCACTGAACCATACATGCATTTTAAAAATGTACTTAATTTTTTTAAATGACAGTAATACCCAATATTGAACACAAATAATTATGTAAAGACCCACCCAAATTACATCTACAATCGGTTTGAGGAGAATCTGGATGGTGATTAAATCAAAAATATACGTAACAAGAACACAACACCATCTTTATACTTCACTTTTTTTTGTCTTCATTACATGACTAACCAAAGATCACATGACAGATAATATTACAGCTGTTATTGACCATCAGCTATCCAATGGGGTATGAAATACCAGCCTAAACAATTCCTGTATCTGTTGATATTATTATGCAATAAGCTTATAGATAATATACTGGACAAAAGTGTCCGTGTCCCAAGGTCTTGAACAAAATAATGAATCGTGAACTTCATGAAATAAATTTTGAACAGGATATATACAAATAACATTTTTGAACAACAGACTAACCATTTTAACATGCAAAAAAAGAAGAAAAAAAAGCAAACTTAATTGATCACATTCAGATTCCATTCATGTCAGTGTGTGTGTAACCTGACTCTCTCTGTTTGCAGGGGTGATAACATTCTGGGATAAAAAAAGATAGACCTGTCACTCACTTTGAATCTTGGATCATCAACGTTCTTGACTCCATCATAATAGAAGTTGTCACCTAGTGCCAGTATGAATTTTGGGTTGATGACTTGGGCAATGTCTCCCATACGATCAGCCACAGCCTTCTCTATTATAGTTCTGTATGGAAAAACTGGAAGCCCGCCCCAGTCCCCCATAACTAGGAATTTGAGGCTGGTATCATTGCTGTAAGCTGAAAATAATAAAGTCACAGGATACACAGTCTGCTACACACCTTGGCCATCTGTTCTCATACTTTCAGTGTCTCAAAATGCTGGCCCTGACTTCTACAAGAACAAGTGCTTGATACTGGATCCTTCTATAATCTTCTGCATGCAGTTATTGCCAAGTTTCTTAAAGTTATTTAAAGTTTTATTGGGGTGGTGGGTACAAAAATCAAATTGATCATCCAAACTGACTGAAACATTGTACTTTGAGTAAGGACAGTGCTGTCACAGTTCAAGGGTTATGGCCCTCACCTTCCAGGACTCAATACACAGCCAACCTTGAGAATATTTCATCTCTGGCTCAATCTTCACAAAGTCTGTTAGTACAGTATTTACAGTCATTCAAAGAAAAAAAAACTCTGCCGGAAATCCGTCAGATCCAGGCGACTTGTTATTTTTCAAGCTTTCAAGAGTTGCAAGTAGTTCAAATTCTCTTATTACTGTATAATAATAAACTTTCACGACGGATAAATATTCCCAAATTTTTTTCTGAGGAAACCCAGTTCAGTAATAGCCAACTCAGGAAAATTGTAGCAGATTGAATGTGGAATGAAAGTGTGTAACATCGGGAAATCAAAACTCGTCAAATTCTGATTTGGAGTGTAGTTGGGTAATTTTGTGCCCGGGGAAAAAAAAATGATTATACAGTACATCTTTCACCTGTTCACACCTTTCTTTTTGGTCATTTGATAGTTTGCAAAATTTTCATCTTGTAGGACAAATTCTATATTGGAGGTACTTGGATCTCCTTAAATCAAAGACAGGCAAATCTTATACATACAGGCCACAATAAAATCTCATACAGGTCACTATAAAATCTCTTTGGTTCTTGTTGTATTTGCTTGCAGTAAGAAATGGTTCCATTGTTTATTCTAAGTTTTTTATTTGCTCTACAGTTAAATTTTCTTTTTCCAAGATTGAAATAGTATTTTGAAGGTTTCTCTACTTCATCCTACCATCTGATGTTACTTCTAATAAGAGCACCTTTAGTATCTAGTTCCATTTGTCTTTAAATTTGCATTTGTATCACTTATTTCTTTTTCAATCGTTTCATTTTCATTTTCATTTTCCATGCAAGTGTCTTCTAATTGTTTTAATTTATTTTCTAAATTTGTGATTCTTTGTAGTCTGTCTCTTATCTGTTTGCTTAAGTACATCATTGTTTTGCTCTGCCTGCCATTTTTAGCATTTCCCATTTTAGCACAGTATCATCCTCGTGATATGTCTCTGCTGTTTGTTTTATTGTTTATCTTATTAAATCATCATAATTTTGTTCATTTAGCAGTGCACAATTAAGTTTCCAAAATCCTGGACCTGTTGTGTCTTGGTTCAGTTGCAACT
>CAXHWN010001660.1:0-124200 GCA_964020975.1 Hermodice carunculata
CATTGACCGATAAGTACCCGAATTGGAAAAAACTTTGAAAATTAGGAATCCACAGCAGTGCCACCTAGTGAACAATTTTGTTTGACCCTTCCACAAGGAACATATCCACCAAGTTTCAGCTTAATATGAGTGAGGTTCTTGAGGAGAAGTCAAAAATAGCATATACACACAAAAAAAAAAATCATGAAAAATTAGAAAAAAATTGCAGCACCACCTGGTGAACAAATTCAGAACTAGGAGTCCCCAGGAGTGTCCCTGTATGATATCAAAGCAATTGGGTGAGTGGTTTTGGAGAAAAAGATTTTTAAGATTTGCCCCAAAAAGAACAAAATAAATTCATAAAAAACAAAAAAATCAATGGAGCATAACCATTTGAACAAACTTGGTACAACACCCACCC
The DNA here is from genome assembly GCA_964020975.1 of Hermodice carunculata. Taxonomy (NCBI): domain Eukaryota; kingdom Metazoa; phylum Annelida; class Polychaeta; order Eunicida; family Amphinomidae; genus Hermodice; species Hermodice carunculata. Next base: position 401 of record CAXHWN010001660.1, read on the forward strand.
AAGGCACATCCCCACCAAGTTTGAAGTGAATCCGGCTGACAGTTTTAGAGAAGTTGAAAATGTGAACTGTGGACAGACGACTGAGGACAGACCTTCACAAAAGATCAGCTGACTGACAAGTCCTACAGGCATGGTGAGTGCCCCAAGAGGCCAATAGATGACCCTTTTGATCACAACCAAACTTGGGGCTCACCACAACGGAAAAAGTAAAACCATGATCAAACTTCCAACTGAAGTGCAATTTGGGTCTGACTGAACAAGTTCCTTAAAGATTATTAAAGTGCAAAACCAAACATCACACTATATAATACTGTGTGGCATGCCGTTTATTCATTGCAGTCTTGTAAACAGGAAGCCATTATAAAAAAAAGAAGAAGAAAACCAAATGTTTTTCACTATTGCAAGTGAAGACCAAACTGAAGTTGAAATTGTGTGAGAGATATGTTCCCAGTTTGGTCCTACCACCAGAGGGCACACCACCAGACATCTGGGCAATAAATGAACATGTACAGCTTTGCTTCTTTCCTGCAGTGATGGAATTACCCTACAGCAGTCCACAGGTTATTTATTCTGACTGTTGTGTCCAACAAATTGTATCAAAAGTTTGGTGTTCAGGAGGCTGGTTTCTACAAAAACAGCCACATGCAATCACTAAATCATGTCTCAGTAACTTAAGTACAAAACAACAATAAATGTTTATAAAGTTCTGAAGCACAAGGAGATACCCTGGGCACACTTTGACCACTAGAGGTCACAACTGATCAACATGGATCACATGACACCTCTCACTACATCAGATTCATGAAGGAATGTCAGGTGATCCTTCTTGACCAGTGGTGCCCTCTGGTGACTCGGGCATTCTAGGTTTATCCCAGTGTCCTCAGCCTTGGTCTTCTTTCCTTAGTGCTTAGTAACAGAAGATCCAAAATGAGTAGACTACTAACTGTAAACTCCAGTGATAAGAAACATAAATTCACGTCAACATGTAACAAAAATGTATGAGCAGTGAATCCATTTTCCATTATCTCTATCACGGCTGTTAATGAATCTCTTAAGCATAAATGAACTCCTCTCCTATGAAAAATAATTAAATATCCATTGCAAGATGTCTCCCTTTTTACCTTTTCCAACAATTTCTCCTATTTTGAGCTTTTCATTGGATATGACGACCTTCTCTACATTATCCCTCAGCTGAAGATCCTTAATTCGAGACAGCAGGTTTTGCAAGCACTCTGGTCCACCTGCAGTTGAACAATAACATGTATATATGTGTACTCTTTAAATTCCTGTATTGATTTCTGGTATATTGTGTCCCATCAAAAAGCACAGAGCCATGGCAAAAAATTCAGTCTACAGACATTCCCTGAGTTACAACAAGCAGAAGTAGCTGAATGCAGAATAATTTGATTTTGGGAGAGGCACAGTCCACCAAGTTTCGATAATTTGAAACAAGCAAGGAATGCAATTTATTATATTCTGGTCACAAATTAAAAACCAAATGGTTGATCAGAAGTGATATCTGGACCTATTAACATGATTCGTGCAAAGACAAATAAACTCGTGCCCTGCTTGAAATGAGTTAACTGGCCCCAGGACAGAATGCTGATGCCTGGCACAAAGGTTCACTGACCTAGCTCAGTCTCGTCCTCCTGCTCTGTGAGCTCATCCTCCTTGGCATCCTCTGCCTGTAAGGGCAGCTCCTCAGGCAACGGCGTTTTCCCAGCATAACGACGTTTCTGCTTCTTTTTGGGGCGAGGCTGCATCTCTATCTCATCCAGATCTTCCACAGACTTTTTCTTCTGCATGTTGTTATGGCGACGCAGGCACGCCACCAAGAGGAGAACCACCACAATAATGGGCAGAACCATGCCGAAGCACAGCCCCAGCACAAGCGGAAGTTTGGATGCTGCGATGTTTTCGTACTGTATATAACCTACAGACTGCTCGAAATTCCCATACACCACCTGCAGGAGAGAACAGTCAGAAGGACACATATGCCTGTGACACCTGCCTTGAAAGACCACCCCTAGGGATGACCAAACTGTGGTCTCTCAAGACAGTGGTCTGTCAGAAGAGGTATGAATAATGCAAAAATAACTAAGCACAGTAGCGTAAACAGGTCTTTCCCAGCAGTTGATTTCTCATTCGAGTAGTCTCTCAAGACAACACCACTGTATATTAAAGACTGACTCAGACTCAGCCAAAGTAAAGCACCCTGCCAATTTATAAAAGCTAACAGCCCATGTGGCAGTAAATTCACCCCTACTTGTCCCTTTTGCCAAATTTTAGACAAAATTCCCTCGGCATTCTTTGCAGTATCATGGCAATTAGACTTATTTTCAGCTGCACAGCAGAAAATATACCACCAACAAGAAATGTCTTTTCTACTTTGAAGACAGCACACATAACCACATGGGGGCCAGTTACTAGTAAGCACTGACAATGGGTGAGAAAATAATACAATTTAAAACTGCATTGCTGGTGTGGTATTTTTCCAGTGCTTGATGGATTTCCGAGTCAGCACATAAAAGACAAGATTTACTGAGAGGAAACGGTTATTCAGGCAGGTTGTACTCTTGATACAACCCAATATAAGCTGAAATCAATCTAAAAATAAAACTCACAACAACTTTCACTCTGCCATGTCTGTTGATTTTTCCTGGGTCTTTTGGGGGCTTGAACTGTATGGACTTGCCGTCAGTGCTGACAGATGTCACGTCAACAGTTTTACTACCCACTATGATGCTGGGTGCCGATAAAATCATGAAAACCTGAATGAATTTTCCCTACAACATAGATGAAAAACACTTCTGAGTTGGCAATCTAAATTATTTCCAGGCTTGAAGCCACTGAAGGAACAACAGTTCTGAAAGAAAACATCAAAATACAAGGTCATATATGATGAAAAAATGTATATCAATACATGCCCATTTTAAAATTACATTGGCAAAATAAAAATGCTGTAAGTAATATACACACAAAATACATGAAAGTTTTAACAGATACAAAATGAACCACAGAACCATCAAGACAAGTATCACCCCAATGACATCCCCACTCGTGTTGTCTTCTTACTTTTTATCTATTTTTTTAATTATCATTTTTTTACAACAAGAAATGACACTGCAATGATAATTTAGGAAACTCCTTACACATCTTTTCCCTTTGAGGACAAAGTTCCACATTACTTACCTCAACTGCTATAGATTTATCCTCAACATATTCCAGAATCCCATCTCCTGGAAAAGGATAAAAGATAGGGTCGGGATAGATTGCGAGGGGAGCCAGCCCACGTTTACCGTGCTCGTCATGCGTCATGTTACGCAGGGCTGTCACATTGTCCATGACGAAGCCAAAACTGAGTCGAGCCGGAGACCGAATGCTGGTTACCAGTCGAACACTGCTTAGGTCTGGTGTGTAGCAGAACATTCTGTCTGTGGTCACTTGCTTGCAATCCTGAAATATACAAGTATACTTAAGTAAACATGCAGGTATACTTGTAGGAGTCCCTAGTTTCCCTATAAATTTAACCAGTTACAATCGTAGACTGTAAGTTCAAAACCTTGGTGATACAGAATTCCACTTGCCCTGCTATGGGGAATGGATTCAGACAGCATGAGTTTTAAAACCGTTCACTGTCATTTTCAAAACCATTCACTGCGAGCCTTTTCACCAAAGGATCGCAGTGAACAGTTTGAAATGAGTGCTGTCTGAATTGATCCCCCATGAAACAGCCATGTCAAGTTTTTCTTCTCCCATAGAGCATTAAATCCTATGTTTTTGTCAAAAAACTATGTGTTTTAGCATGCACGCAGCAGTCATTTTGACGCCATTTTGTTCCCTTTTCATATAACGTTGCTAAGGTACGTCACTCAAGAAAGAACTTTCAGTTACTCATTTCTAAGTTATGTAATCTGATTGGCTTACAAATAAACCAACAACCAAAAGGATTTCCCGTTTTACTTTATTTCGGTCATAAAATCGTTCCACACATAATTTTAGGAACGATTGTGTTTACACATGGGTAACTGAGGAAGAAAACAAGTGGCCACTGATGCTACCTGTATCTCCAACCACCAAGTTTCACACAGATACCTGTTTCTGAGGAAGCTTTAATAAAATTTGCTAACAAATCGGAGGATAATCATAACATCGGTGCTAATGTGCACCTGGTGTGTATGGTCTTACTGCTACAGTTTCTGCAAAATGGGGCAAACAAGGTCTCGGATGTTTCATGAACTTTGCTAATAACAACTGCTTTTCTGGGGCAGCTGGTGTACATTATGAAATATGGGCAAAAAAAGACATTAGAGTGTTTAATGAACTTCAATAATTAATATATACATTTGGTATAATGGACCTAATTTGGCCATGAATAACAGCATTACAAGTATAGGGATGAGACAGCACTCTATACAACCATGAAAAGGTAGCCCAGGCCCATGAAGAAATAGCCTCCTAATCACAATGCGCAGTGACCTGAAATTCCGCTGTCTAGCAACGGAACTGGGGCCAGGAGTGGGGTTGCCATGTGGAAAAACTGCTGCGGACTGATGGTTGTTTGACAAATGTGAAAAAAGCTTCTTTTTCGATAAAATTTTGCAGGATCTGTTGATTTTTGTAAATGTATATATAAGAAAGAAATTTTTTTTTTCTTCTTTTCAAAAAACCACAAAAGCCTCTTCCATCTACAGTCTAGTTCCATCAGATTTGCCTATAAGAAATGAATGTCGCAAATTGGGAACTCCTAGTCTTCATGAAGAGAATGGGCGATTTCTACATATTTGCCATGATATGCTAGGATGCATTATGGCATACATGGAGAACAGCAAAAAAAAAAAAAACACAAATACATAGAGAACACCCATTCCCTTCATTTCAGTGACGAGTTTCCAATTGGCGACATTCATTCCTATAATGTAAGGAGGAGGAGGATCAGGCACATATCCGTAAACAATGCCACTACAAATTTTGGGAACTTTATGGTGGGGAAGGACAATGATGTGACCCTGGCAAGAGCACAGTTCATACACCTGTATAGAGCTGACATCCAGGTGTTGTTTCGTATTTCAATCATCACAAATTAACGAACTGGGAATTATATAACAAAAACCATCCATGTTTTTCTGACATTTTTACCTGTTAAATGCTGTTCATGGAATTTTTAAATACCAAGATGCTGATTTTTTAGACTGAAAAATGCTAATATGAAAAATAGAAGGATTTATAACTGTGGTCTGTGGCCTATTAGGGCTAACTCTGTATGTATTGGGGCTCACATGGTCATGTTGTTATTCTATCATCGTCCATCAAGCAAGTTAAAAATGGAAAGTCAGCACTTTTTTGACAGCTGCCTGGACAAGTTTGAGTGATCCTAACAACTTTTACATGGATGGGGCATGCAAGATATGGTGCTGGGACTGTAGATCACAAGGCAAATGGTTCGGACTATGGTATTGTGTACCTCAGGCCAGCTTATGAAAGGAGAAAAAAAGTTTTATATCCACAGATTGGCTGCGAATGTCAAGTTTAATAGTCTCAATATTAAAAAAATTCATGAAGTATCACATTTATGTCACAAATCATTGTGCATAGAAATGTGGCATCCATGAGGGGAACCACACTGCATAAATAATAACAGGATTCACTGCAAGACATTTAACAAAAGCAAAGGCCACGCCTCCTTTGCTGACTGCTTGGAAGACAGATATCTTCCACAGTCCTTTGTATTTTAGCGATTCCTCACAGGTTCCCCACAGGTAATCATATGTAAATATGAGAAATTAACAATGCTAATATGATATGAATAAATCATGCTAATCCCATTAATATGAAACTTAGTTACCCTCTGTTTCAAACTTTTAACTTTGTAGCATTGTTGTTGTAGGCCTATAGCCCCAATTCACATGCAGTTTGTTTATACAAAATCATGTGAAAGTGATTTTGGGCATTCCAGAAAAAATGCGCCTTTACTGTCAGTGGAGTTGTAAAATGTAAATTTCTTTGTTTTATGGTTTTGTTTTTGTTTCTCCTCCCCCCACCCCCCACCCCCTTTTTTTTTTTTTTTTTGTTGGTAGACAAAGACTTCTTACATGTATGTATGTCATTTGACGGGGGTAAATCATTTAAGATCAGTCATGCTGACTGTGGTGAGCTGTTGAGTTCAGCAGCATATTATTATCACATAAATGAATCAATTTATATCCGTAAGTATGGATGACAGCACTTATGAACTGCATATTTTATAACTTTTACCAAACTAGTGTACATAGGTGGCAAAACATTTGAACTTACACATACAACAACATATTATTGCACGAGTTTCAGAAAGTGAAACAAGGTAAAAAAAAGTTAGCTTCCATTAAACACTTGCCTGAAAACACTTATGCCTGATAATTGGATTGATAATTGGATGCTTATCAAATTTAAAATCAGAGCACTTGTTAATACAAATATGTATTTATGATATTGGAGTAACAGTACAAACTTTTGTTATTTTCTTTCTAACATGTGCACATACATCAAAAACCATGTCAATAAACCACAACTTATGCAGTCTCACTATTGGTTTGTGGAAGCTGGATCACCCCTACTGCCCTCCTGATGTTCAAACAGTGGGCATATTGAAATTCCATAATTTTAGTGCCAAAAAACATAATTTGCTGAATACTGCTACTCTAATCTGTGACCTACTGGTCTTAAACTGTGCACTTTAATGGGCCAATAATATTTAAACACTGCAATTTTCCAATGTCTGCCATAATTCAGGTTATATCAGGAAAATACTGCCAAAATGACTGCTATTAGATGGTGACTTGGTGTAACTGATACTGCCCCATCCCCCATTAGTGCCTCAGCAGTGATAGATGTCATATTTTTTGTAGACAAATTTTATGAATCTGCCCATAAACAGTAAAAAAAAATCACCAATTTCACCTAAAAATTAATAAAATTTCAACAATATATTCAAAATTTGGGTTAAAATTAAGGGGTGGGGCATTGTAACTTGATCTCTTATTGTAAGGGCAGGCCATGCAGGCAAGTAATTATATGTTTGCATCACAGCCCATTGTGTATCGTATTCATATTGGACATAAAGAATTGATTGGATGCAATTATATAATTTTCCTCAAAATTTTAATTTATTATTCTATTAGTCATAAAAACTGATTTTTCAGATTTAAAGGTTGCTTGCAAAAAAGTTGATTTTTTCCTTAATGTTGAAGTTTGGTAAAGTTAATGCAAATTCTTTGCAGAAAACAAGTTGTGGCTTCAGTTTAACAAGTTTTCAAAAATTTGATAAATCTATCAAGTTACAGATCACAGTTGTGATTGGCTGGTTGCACATCCCAATGGAGATAGTCCCTAATAGCGAAAATACTGTGTTTTCAGCATGCTGTAGCTTCTGTTTAAATAAAGTTCGCTAAGTCAGGTTTGCTGCATCACAGAGTTGCTTCATTGGATGTCATATAGGTGCACTGTTTTCCAGGCCAGGTGGGAACTTTATGGTGGGGAAGGACAATGACGTGACCCTGGCAGCTGACATCCAGGTGTTGTTTCGTATTTCAATTATCACAAATTAACGAGCTGGGAATTATATGACAAAAATCCATCCGTATTTTTCTGACATTTTTATCTGTTAAATGCCATTCACGGAATTTGCAAATACCAAAATGCTGATTTTTTAGACTGAAAAATGCTAATATGAAAAATAGAAGGATTTATAACTGTGGTCTGTGGCCTGTCAGAAAGGCATACTCACTGTGACAAACTCCTCATCACCGATATTGATGAGGAATTGTGGGCTCTGCACAGCATCTAGGTTTCTGCCTTTGATGGTCACCTGAGTTCCACCACTGAAAAAGCCATTAGTAAAACAATATTTATAACAAAAGTTACCAACAAAAAAGTTTCACCCACATAAAATTTCTTTTCCTAGGACAGAAACAAACTGTTTAGCTGGTTGTACTCGCTCACAAAATTCGTAATTATTCACTTTCTTAATGGAAACAACCAGAATATTGGAGTACTGTGTAAATAAGAGAGTTGATCCATTTTGCACTTGATAACCCCCAAATCCTGGATTCTGATTGGTTGAGAATGGTCAGGTGACCAGTCTCTTCACTGGACGAGAGCAGTCACGTGATCATGCAAGCCTTCTATCTTTTTCAGATGATTGAGAAATGAGCTGAGCTAACAATAGAAGCCATACTCAATACAGGCAGCGTACTACATAATATATGTCCCTTATTTATTCTTACCCTTTACTACAGAATGAAGGTCAGGTAAATGTCAAAATCCAAACCTTGAAAAGTTCAGCAGAGAACAAACCATGTCCTCTACAATTTTGGCAATTGTATCCATTTCTTTGGACTTACTCAGTTACAATGCACCTATATCACATACCAGAATGTAGGCTACTTCTTATAAGCCCATCATTAAAGAGAAAGCACTAGCCATGAGAAATGATCGCATCACCTTTTTATCGTGGCCTCTGGCAACATGGACTGGATGGTAGGGTCTGGCACATAGCTGTAGGACTCCGACAGTAGACTCTCCTCTTCGTCGTAGTTGACGCTGATCTTGGTTTTCATCGGCTTGGTCTGGGCAGCTGTGACAAACTGTAGCATGGTGCTGTTTCGCCTGTTGACAGGTGGGCAGAACATAACAGCATCACTGAATGTTTATACTTCAGATTTTTTTAATTTAACGCTGGTATATGAACAAACCTTTACATGTATTAAATAAACTGCAAATTCTGGCAATAGGAGAATTCATCCAGTTGAGCCAATGAAAGTGTTCCACATGAATGGTCCTCTGACAACAATAAAGCAAGATCCCCGTCTCCACCTCCCCCGATACAGGCGAGGTGCTGTTATGTTGTTATCAGTGCAGTAACATTTTTGCAATAACTACTATCACTTTGCCATTGAAATGCAGTGGAATTTACAATGTAACGAATTCTTTCGCTATTTAACTCATTTATATGACATTTTCCGATACCTAACATATCCAGATACCTGACATATCCAGATACCTGACATATTCAGATACCTGACACAGTTTCTAGGGAACAGATGGTGTCATTATAACACAGTTTTACTGTATTTCCAGATGGAGGAGACTCTCTTGTCTAATTAAGACAAGTAATTGACAAAATTTACTCCCATTCATACCATGGTTTTTGAAGTTACATAAAAATTTTTATATAAATGAGTATCAAGAAATATGTACCTTACCGCATTGTTATGTATGTAACAGCTCATGGAATCTACAGCATTCATTTTACATCAGTATCGCTTATATTACGACCTATTATTGATTACATCTTTAGTTACAATGATTACAAGCAAAATGCTGCAAACAAGTAGCTCCTTGTAGGTGGCCCCAGTGATAGCAGATCTTAATCCTTAGCTGGGGTCATCTTGACATGTTTCTCATAAGCTTTTGTCTATTATGTTTAAATACTTAGCTGTTACATATCTTGTATTAATTTTTTTTTTTTTTGATACTGTCCAATAAATCCCATTTCTGAGTTCTCTCTGAGTTCTGAGTTCTTGTAATGAACCCTGTGAAAAGTGAACCACTGCATATTGCTACTGACACCGGGTGATCCACTGCATATTGCTACTGACACCGGGTGATCCACTGCATATTGCTAGTGACACAGGGTGAACCACTGCATATTGCTACTGACACAGGGTAAACCACTGCATATTGCTGCTGACACGGTATTGCCACCAACACAGGGTGAACTACTGCACATTTCTATGGACACAGGCTGAACTACTGCATATTGCTATGGACACAGGGTGAACTACTGCATATATTGCTACTGACACAGGGTGAACTGCTGTTTATTTGCTGCTGACACAGGGTGAACTACTGCATATTGCTACAGACACAGGGTGAACTACTGTATATTGCTACTGAAACAGGGTGAAGTATTGCAAATTTGCTCCTGACACAAGGTGAACTATTGCAAATTTGCTCCTGACACAAGGTGAACTACTGTTTACTGCTACTGACCTCACAATTTCACAGGATTTTGCATATATGGACACAGAGACACGTGATCCAGCATCCAGATTCTCTCCTGTCACTGTAACAACCGTTCCCCCAGACACTGGGCCCTTCTTGGGATAGAAGTCCAGGAGCACTGGGTCCTGAAAAAGCACACATGTAAACACATGGTGACTCAAATTACATTGTTATAAATAAAACAAGAGGAAATTCATCATGATTGTCAAAGATATCTCCATGGCTATGAGTGACAACAATATGACATAATGTGTGCACTTTAAATCTACACAATAAACACATTCTTTAGATCTAAATAAACTTTTCTGGAACGACCAATGAGCTTTTTTCTTTTTTTTTTTTGGAGGGGGGGAGGGAAGGGAGGGGGCATGCTTTGTCTTCTAGCACAACTCTTAATTCAGGTAAAACAATAAAAACCATCCATTACAAATATGGACTCATTACCTATCAAATAATCATTACAAGCAGGAGTACCCATAGCAGACCTGGCCACTAGATCAGTACCCACAGCAGACCTGGCCATTAGATCAGTACCCACAGCAGACCTGGCCACCAGATCAACAGCCTGTACTCAGCTGGGCTACAAATTATTCAACCAAATGCAAGTCTCCTCATCAGCTGAGTTTCAGCATTAAACAGCTACATCTGAGATCAGTTAAAACACAGCTGTGCTGACACTTAACTTTCAGCTGATAGTGGACACATATCACTCACCCAAACTAACCCAGAGTCATCTAGTTTTACTACCATACACATTTTTGACCTGACATATATGCATGTGTATGTAAGGTTTCATAAACAGAGTCAGGAGACAAAAACATATAAGGCCAAGTGTGTTGCCTGTTGATGTCAAAATGTACAGTAATTAATGGTAATAGATACTTATTGAATACAATGCAAATTACAATTCATCAAAATCAGGAAATGGAAGCAGTCCAATCTAGTGAACAGCTGTGAAAAATGTGTACTCCCACAAAGTTTTAACCCTTTCCCCCCCCTTAACCTGGCCAAAACTAGCTGGTAGTCAAATGTCGTCTGCTTCAGTGTTTTCAACTTATTCCAACAGTTGTAAAAAACAATTTGACTGAGAACTGCAGATGAGACCTATCATGATCACATGCCCCACGCAGGTCAAAAGTTTTCCTTGGCATGGGTTGGCCACTAAGTGCCCAATCCATGCCAAGGAAATCTGTTGACTGAGTCTTCATTCAAGGGCAACAGAGTTAAGCAAGTCCAGCCCGTGCTTTAAAGAAAAGGTCACAAAGAACGAAAAACATTCAAAAATTCATAAAAGCTGAAAAAATGATACTGTACAATCATAAAATTTTCGCAAGGGATAAATATTCCCGAGGAAACCCAGGTCGGGAATATTAAACTCGGGAAAATTGTAGCAGACTGAAAGTGGAATGAAAGCCTGCATAAAATCGGGAAAACAAAACCCGAGAAATTCTGATTTGGAGTGTATTCTGGAAGTTTTGTGCCCAGAAATATAAATGATTATACAGTAGTGCCACCTGTTTAACAAATTCAGAACTACAGGTCCCCAGAACTATCCCAGCATTACTTCAAAGCAATTGGCCATGCAGTCATACAAAAAAATATATTTATGTTCAATTCAAGGTATATACCCACTTAATTTCAAAGAGGATCTGACCACCAGTTTTTAAGAAGTTGAAAATGTAAAAATCTTGATGCAGGATGACAAAGACAATAGGCATTAAATGGCTGTTTCAGCTTCCAGTGAGCTCAACTCACATAGAAAGAAAATACATGTTGCCTTTAGGGTCAAATTGATGTCACAATATATGATATACATGTACATACATCAGCAATCAAACTTCACAATTCCAGGCTCTCTGAGTCTGTATCTTTATTCCCTATGTAAATCCTCTGACATCTCAGTCAACAACTTTCCTTGGCACACTCTGGGTACAATGCACCCAGACAGTTGTTGACTAACGACACGTTATTCTTGATGGAAACAAGACTAAGTATTGCACAGCTTTACACGACTCCCATTTGAGATCTGATAAGACAAGTTGCAAGGGAGACTACAGAAACCGTTTGTTTGAGGTCTGAAAAGACGTACAATAAGGCAAAGTGACGGGGTCAGAGGTCAAAAATTAAGGTTACAGAGTCCTAGTTTTGATATGTGATACACTCATATCCCAAAAAATAACCCACAAAGCAGGTGTGGTATCTCGAAGTATTATGGACAGGGTAATATGGCCAACACAAGCCTTCTCTTTGCTGGAATCAAAAGTCAATTGGCAAGGTCATGGAGACCTAATTTTAGTAGGAGACACACTTCTATCCCAAGAGGTATTCATACATCCAGTTTGGTATCTCTAAGTACTCCTGTATAGGAAATATTGCCAAGACTAGCATATTCTATGACAGGGTCAAAGGTCAAGGTCACAGTGACTTAACTGTGGTGCATAACACACCCTTATCCTCTGAAATGTCCACACACTAAATTTGGTAGCAGTAGGTATTAAAGTATTGGAAATATGACCTGAACAAGCTTTGTTAACGGACATACAGACGAACAAAGCACAAACCAAGAGTCCCTGAAGGACACCGAAAAGCAGATGACATGTTTTAAGTCACACATAAGCACATTGCTGACCGGTCCCTGTTAGCTCACCCTGTGCTATATGTACATATAGCAAGCTTAGAAACCATCCACATTTTATGTACATGTATGTCTGATTATTACAAAATGGAATGCCATTGTGCAATATTAGGTATGGGCGTGTCGTACTAGCTGTGCGATGTTGTCCTTTTTTCTGATTGTTGTGAAAAGTACTACTAGCACCCCCTTTGAATTTAGCACCTGGTTCACTGACAAGTCACTGTAGCACACTTCAAACAGCGGCATGCCACAAAATGCAAAGTGTCTATGAGACTCTCATCTATTTTTTGTGCCATGAGTGACGAAAAAAAATATTAAATGTTTTTAATTCTTCACCAGGCCGGGGTTGGCTATCCAACACTGAACAAGCAGTAACTTGGTATACTTTGAACAATAAACAGAGCGCTGTTGATCTGCAGCATTGTATCTTGATAGGTCTCATCTACAATTCTCTTTCAACCACTTTTTATTCCTGTTGGAATTAGTCAAAAGCATTGAAGCAGACAACACTTCAAAACCAGTCAGTCTTGGCCAGTTTTAAGGGGGGAAAGGAACAAGAAGATGTCTCCCTACTATGCAGACTTCTACAAGAAGGAAACTGACAGAAAATGGCTTTCAGTGTTTAAGACCAGGCTTGATTATCTTGGGAGTACCAACTTCTGGAAGAAAAATGGGGGAAATACCAGGCGCCGTATTCAAAGGGGAAGTCTACCACCAGTGCAAAGCCAAGGGGGGGGGGGGGAGGAGGTGTACTTACTAGTTCATCCACGTGTCGCCTTGTTCTCTGGAAGATGGCAATGCCAGAGTGGTGAGCAATGTGCCATTTATTTTTTTTTTCATTTTTTTATTTTTTCCCCCTTTTTCTCCACTATTGTGCCAAACTTGTATCATAATAAAAATTATAAATGTATGCAATACAGAGGCTCAAAGTCCTCCAGAGAAGCACCTGATCTCCCACAGACTTTGGTCACAAGAAACATTTGAATTTTCTGTTCTCTTGCCTGTGAAACCAGTGCCAGCCACATTAAACAAGAGGACTATGTGGACACTTGTGCTCAGCTGACCTAGAAATATTAACCCCAAAATTAAGTGGCACCCTGAGTTAAGCTTCAGTTACAGGCTCATCAGAAAAAATAAACAGAGCAAAGTTGGGCTGAGCTGAGCTGAGCTGAGCTGAACTTTGACCTAATAAGATAAGGCTATCACTGACCCAAATACTTGACCTGATTAACTGGTTTTACTACAACATACTTTTTAGACCCAATATATTTGTGCAAGATTTCATAGCCAAAGGGCAAGAATGTTAACGGTCAAATGCAAACTGTAAAAGGATATCAATGTGACCCAGTTACTTGACCTAGTTTTGACACACAATAATGATGTTATCCCTGATTCATGTGCATGTGAGATTTCATATGGTATGAAATTAAGGGAAGTTAAGAGTCCAGACTTAAATAGTTCATGGATATATCAATGTGACCCAGATACATAATCTATTGACATCGGTTCACTACTTCTGAAAATTCAAAAGCTAACAGAGCTAGGCCATATGAATGAAATAATTATGGCCCTTTCGTAATCCAGTTACCAAAGATGGCCATCTCAGCCTAACAATCACACGCACAACTTATTTCATAGTTACAATGTGCCTTTGATGCCAAGTCAGGTCAAGCTTCCTCACGGAGTAGTTAGTGGGGAGGTATGGAAAGTAACCCTCGATACCCATGGATATTTCTCCAAATACACACATTTCCATGTATCCCACCAACACCCTGGCACCTAGCAATTTTAATTGCCATGCTGACTTATGGTTGTTGATGAAATATATCAAATGTAGCAGTTTTGAAAAATATCCTCTAAGTCAATATTGCCATTCACTATGTCTGTGCAAGGAGCCTACGGTCGTATAGGCTCCTTGGTCTTGTGTGATGACCCCCATCCATGCTGTTCTTCCTACCTTTCACAAAGTGCCAGGAAGTACTGTGGTGTGATCCTCACGGCCACAACTAGTAACTGGATTCTGAAAGGTCCATATTGGGAGAGACCCACCCATGATACATCCCCACTAAGTTTGAAGAGTATCTGACCAATTCCTTTTTTTTTTTTTTTTTTTTTAAGGGGGTAAAAGGTGAATTGTGGATGGTCATCAGACCAAGGACACTGGACAATGGATAACATTAACAGAAGCAAAGTTCTGGCACAAGCTCATCTCACTGACAAGTCAGCTGACCTAATGAATCAGACTCCCACTTTTCAAAACTACTTTCATCACACCTTTTGTAGCGCTGTGGGATGCATGATGGAACCTTTCCACGAAAAATACAATGCCGTGAATATCAGAAGCAGCTTTGGGGGCCTCGGATGTCTCCATCCTTTTGCCTGTAGCAGTGAACAGTATCATTACTGCACATCCCTGTATGAATTACCCCACTACCATACTCACCACATACTGGAACTTGGTTCTCGACTTGGATCGGTACTTCCTGCTGACAAATACCCGGATGAATCCCTTCTTGCTGACACTTGCCGGACCAGTCATGCACGTGATTCTTCAACAGTAAACCACCACAACTATCACCCAGTTACAATCAGTAAAATCCATCGTGAGTGACTGACCGTAAATACCACTAAAGTGTGGTCTCGTTTGTCAGATGGCGTTTTGTGAGAGCTATAACTAACATAAAAAGCTGGTCTTTCTACACAGATATTTGCCTCCTCAGCAGACTAAACCTTGTACTTTGACATGCCACTTAGTCACTGCATCTCAGTTTACTGTTGATAGTTATCATGGCAACCACAGAAAGCCCAATCACCAACAGTCACTTTTATTAAATTAAACACTATCCATGTAGTTCCAGGGCATATGACCTGGAGAAGACAGTACATGAAATTTGACATGTTCAGCAATCAAGACCACCCACATTGTGTGTCAGAATTTGAGCTTATTTCCCCCACGTTATAACACAAAGTGTGGACAAATTATGAATGAAACAAGCACCTTTTGACATCTAAGTGATTCAATGTGTCTTACGAACATGATGCCTGCAAAAAGATAAAGCCCCTCAGTGCTGCCACCTTGTGGCATTTTAGCTGGTGCTCCCCTACCCCCCCCCCCCACACACACACACACAGAGGATCAGGTCCCAAAAGGTGAATAATAAATTTATACCACTGACCTGGATGCGGAGATGTAGTCTTTGATGGCTACATGACAAGGGATACCTGCCACAGTCACACGACCAACCACATCATCAACATTTCTGCCCAGATTGATTCCATGAATGGTAATGTTGGTCCCTCCATTCACTGGGCCTGAAGATGGGCTGAACTACAACGACAGTATCATCCTCATCAAGAACCACGGTTTAATTATTACATACAACACTTACCACATTATTCAATATCAATCTTGAAGCAACTTTCTTTTCTCCCACTCAGAGGACTCGCCTATTTACCCTTTGTAAGGAGCAAAGTGAGGCTGCACCTGCGGATACAAGGTTCCTGTACATCAGACGGCGCCTTTCAAGGTCATGTAGGGAATGTAGGGTTTACCTTACATTGTAATGCACGAATATAGCATCTGCTGGCTATTGAGTAAAGCTGCAGGCACAGCCTCTCTTTCACATTGCCATGGTGATTCCATACAAAGAGCAAACAGTTTTCCTAATTTACCTTCATTCTTCATACCTAGTACAGTAGTCCCTCCTTTGAGAGACCGCCCCTAGTGCCACCCAAAAGGCAGTCACATAAAGCAGGTGGTCACTCAAAGGAGGTATAAATTACATGAAAAGTACTACAGAGAGACCTGACAATTGTGGTCTCTCAAAGGAGGTGGTCTGCCAAAGGAGTGGTCTTTCAAAGGAGGGACTACTGTAAGACCAAAACTACAACCCAAGGGCAGTTTGAGATCTTCAAATTGGTGAAATAGGGTTTGCATTCCCCATTTCATTAAAATATTCACCTACGTACTTCAGTTTTCTTTAAAATACGGGGAGGGCTCATCAGTTACTTCTTGTCCAATGTGCAAAATAACTTTGCCACTGGATGTACATGACTTGGCTAACTTATTCCAATGAACAGAAAATATATACCATCCAGTTTTTGTCTTACACTTACAGATTAAGGCACAGAGATGAGATCTACAAACAGTATCGACTTTGTTGAAGGACTTATGGATCTTTACAAGGGTTTGTAACATTTTCATACTTGCAGGTGAGACACCAGTGATATTACTCACAGAATACAGAAGCCTGTCGACAGGTATTGATGATATTAACCCCCTTGCACGGTGACTCACCAGAAGTAATGACTTATCCATAAAGCGAGCAGGATATTTCCATACAATTTCAGCAATATTGACTCACTTGCCAAGGAAGACCACAGTGGTACTGACTCACCAAGGTGATCAGCAGGTATCAGTGATGCCGACTTACCCGTAAAATCTGTGGGTCGGGACAAGTATCAGTGACATTGAGCCAGCTGCTGGGACAGTCTTCCTTGAGGCTACAGTGGTAGTGACACCAGCCACACTTGTACTTCGGGTCCAGATTGAGGCACGCCCCACAGCTTTGTACCATTGCTGAACACTTGTACACTTGCACTGCAAGCAGGTTAATGACCTCTTTCAATGCCAACTGAGACTAAAGTCCAACTACTTACAGTAAAATGCTCTCAATTATAATAAGGACGCTGGATTCATATTCCTTGTGAAAAGACCTTTCATTCAAGTACCAGCATGTCTATAGTCCCATAAAATATAGTGGTCCTAGTCTACAGCTTTTCTTGGCGCGCTTTGGGTGCATTGTGGACATAGCACGCCAAGAAAAGCTGTTGACCGGGTCCAAAACTGAGCACTGAAAGGGTTGAAACACTTTCTCAATCAGAACAGGAGCCTCACATGAAAATTTCTTACTTTGGGTGAAAAAAATATCTTCCCTACTAAATGTTTATGGATTCCTCATTCAAAATTTTTTACCTCGCCAAGGCTATTTCCAGGCCTCCAAACTCTGGATTGTGGTGCCAATGCATGATGGTAAATTTAAATGGGTATAAAAGATAGCCAGGGATGACTTCAGAAAAGTAATGCCCTTACAATACTTAATGCAAATGCACCCATTAATATTCTTTTTTCCTGTATTTTAGTGTTTTTTAATTGGTATCTGGCATTGCTTCAATTACATGTACACACCATGCAATGAAGCATGTAAATATGAAGATAAACCAACACCATCAAATTTCAAAGTAAGTCCAAATATCACCAATGATCATAAAAAGTCACGATGCATACCTTGAATATTCTCAGGATTATCCAGCACACCAGAGCCATCTCTCCACACCACGGAGAATGGGACAATGACATATGGTATCTCTTTGGGAGGCGAGAACTGAAAAGAAAAATGAGTGAATATGAACTAGAATCTATAAATCTGGTTCTATCTATTGTACTTCTTTAAACAGAGATTCACAACATTTTTCTCTGTGAACAACTCACCAAAAACCACACACACAAAAAAACCCACCCCCACCTCCATGATATGCAAAATGGTGAACTCCAAATGTTTGACACCTGTATTCTCACATTTTGCAATTTTCAACATGAAAGATATACACAATTAGCAATATCAAATATTAATTAGTGCTTTCCTTTTTCTGTTACAGTTTCATTTATTTACTATTTTGCACCATTGTGCGGTATTCCTAACTTATTGTTTCGTATGACTCAAACAGTTTTTGGTCATACCTTTCTGAGTTAAATATTATTGTGGTGAAAAAAATTATAAAATACCTTCAACTCATAACCACCAAATCATGGGTCAGTATCTCTGTGAGTTGGATAAAGTGTTAAAAAGGTAAAAATTTGGGATCTCCCCAACTGCCCCACCTCTCCCTTACTTTGTCAATCTTGCTCATTCAACTATTTTCATCTGACAAAGAACACTGTCAAATTATATGACAAACAATATGTCACAGACATCATTTTTGCCAAATAAAAAAAAACAAAGCAAACTTGTACTTACTTTCACTGCTTCACATCTCACACGAACCTGACGAGATGCAGCGCTACTGAAATAGTCCCCTGGCATTACATCCGCCGTTCTTGTGATCACCTTCCCGTTATGCTTGAACTGACACGACACATCCTTCGACACAAGCTGAAACAACCATGAATTCCATCATGAAAGAACAAGTCTTTGATCTCAATTTGATATCATAAACTTGCTGCAAATCTTATCCAACAATTGGTTTGGTGCCAAGTTTTAGATTGAGTCAACAGACTTCCTCAGTACACTTTGGATGCAATGCACTATTGCACTATCGAAAGCTGTTGATTTGAACCAGTATATTCTATGGGACTATAGGTACACTGGTACTTGAATGAAAGGTCTTTTTACAAAGACTATTAACATAATACCCATTTGATACCTCATAGAAATTCATCTTACGTACTTCCGACCTTAGTTCCAGTTGGCAGGGAAAGAGTTGAACACATTTCATGAAACATTTGGTTTGACCAAATCTGACAAAAAGGGGTCTACAAATGCTGGAACATAGGTAAATGAGGTCATGGAAGACTTCGGAAATCTTCAAGGTAGAATCTCTGTATTGTATTTGTGTCTTTTTGTCCAGAACCACTTCCTAGTAGTCATTACCCTATTCCGCAGTCCGAACTCTTTCCTCTCCATAAGCTAACCTGTCCCTGTACATGTATAACTCTTTCGGTGCCAACTGTGACTTAAGCAGAACTATCTAAGACAAACTGCTCTGAGTTATAATGAGGATGCTAGATTCATATTCCTCGGGAAAGGACCTTTTTCTTCAAGTACCAGCATGTCTTTAGTTCTAGACAATATAATGGTCTGGGTGAAGAGCCTTCCTGGCCCAAAGCATGCTGAGGAAAGCTGTTGACTCAGTCCAAAACTTGGCACTGAAAGATTAACTACACGCACTTTTCACCGATATGAGGTGTTGTCAGAGGTCAAGAGATCATAGCTGTAGCAACTGATCTCAAGAGCTCAACCCACATATGCAAGCGTTTCTGGAGCAACAAGGAAAAGTCTGCTTGGTTTTATGTGCACAAATAGCCAGGAAGATACAACACATGTTGGTCAGTTCCAAACTCTCCAAATTGTCCTTATCTGACTGGTCTACCCAGTGGGGTAACGGGACATGGAAAAGGTGGATTATAGATCTGAATCACACAGACAATGTTAACAAGGTTGAGTGCCACCACGCCCAACTTTGTTGCTTTGAGCC
This sequence comes from Hermodice carunculata, assembly GCA_964020975.1. Lineage (NCBI taxonomy): Eukaryota > Metazoa > Annelida > Polychaeta > Eunicida > Amphinomidae > Hermodice > Hermodice carunculata. Next base: position 20,331 of record CAXHWN010001660.1, read on the forward strand.
TTGTATAACCTGTTACTTTCACGTGGCAATATCAACTTTAATTAAGCCACCAAATGCCCCATTTTTAATGGCCAAATTCCGAGATGTTTATGTTATTGTCTGACCAAGCTTCTGCTGTGCTAACTTTATGTTGACTGGCTAATCCTAGGGAAACCATGGCAAAGACGAAAGCTGTTATTTGATTGGTTATTCATAATTTTCTCCTCCAGGTGTCACCATGGTTTTGGTTACCTAAGGTTTACAAGGTCCTTCTGCCAATCACCTTGGCATGGTGGATACCAACATCAATAAAATTGCAATATGCTTAAAACATTAAAATGCTGAACGTCACAATCACAGCTCCCATGTAAAATGCAAAGCACCACTTTAAGCTGTTCATTTATTTTATGGTACATTTCAGATTGGCTTGTTTTTTTAAAGTGAGCATCCAAATAGTCAACACAGTGGCCATGTTCAGAGTTGGTCCCAAAATGGATCTCTGGCCTTGTATATCAAAGCACCGTTTAAACATATACAGTAGTCCCTGTCTTGAACGACCCCTCCTATCAGCGACCACCTGGTTTGAACGACCACATTTGGTCGCCAAAGTTGTTTTTCTTTAATAATTTACCTCTTATGAACGACCACCTCTTAAACGCGACCAGCGACCATGCAAAATGAACCGATTTTGCGACCACGCAAGACAAATTTAAGCCATGTTCGGCCACTACGCCTCGAGTCTGCCAACGAAATACATGCATGCAACTCGCCCATTGTTATAAAATTTACATGGTTCTTGTCAAATTTATTGAGTGCAAGCAATAAATGATTTCTTTCTACGATAAATTTCCGTAAACAACTTTTTAATTTGATCAATCAGTATCTATTCCTCCTCACGAGCGAAGGATCTTTCCATTTATTTACATTTTTACCACAGCAGTGAATGTGGCTTACTCCGCATGTATCGGGCCTCTCCATTGTGGACCTCGACTCAAGATTTCGACCATCTTATTTCTTTTCCTTTCTCTGTATCCTGGGATACTATGGATTGTTTTCTGAGCTAAACTTCATAATGATCCACAGAAATTTATTTGTGATGGGAACTTTATCGATCCCACTCAACTCCTGTTCGTTCAAATCATCCATCTTGAAATGCTTCAAATCTGAATGACGACGGAGGTTGCCGGAAGCATCTGAAACAATCTTCGTTGTTTACCGCAGCATAGCTTTTTTTTGCATGCGAAACCTAACCTACCTGTGGCAAATAAGCGGAAAGCACAGATATATTATTATTTAATATTCTCATTTCCAATTGAACCATGTTTAATCATACCATAGTTTATAAAATGAACGATGAAAACTTTCGCTAGATCAAAATCACTTTGAACCCTAATCAAACACGTGCTTGCCTGCTTGAGCACGTGCGACAGACACTGACGAAATGCATGCCAGGTCCATTTTTTTCCCACGGTTCAGAACGAGGTCAACATGGCGCCCAAACAACCACACGTGGTGGCAATGGGAAAATGCCGAGTCTTATTTTGATACGTAACTTATGAATTACGGTGAGTTAGGCTCCACCAAATGTGTAGAATAAAGTTAAGACAGTGAGTAATGCCGTCAAAACAATTTTATGACAGTTTAAGCTGGTTACTTGGCAAACGAAGGCTCCGTACCCGGCGATGTACCGGGCCCATTGAGCGTAATGGGAAAATGACAAAACTCAAAACCGGCAAATATTTTCAAGTTGAGAAGCACATCTTTCAGCTCCCAGACAAGAATTCTTTATTGAAATAAAGATTTTAAGGGTTGTAATTGTTAAATTTGATAAATGATGATTTCTTTTCACAGCATATGTAGTCGATAATGATGACCTGGTGGTGGCAGAAATTTGCGTACCTCACTTCCTAAATACCTGGAAGTCCGCCATGGATTTGGGGTGGTGCATATGCGATTCCTCCAATGAGCGACCACCTGCATTATACGACCGCTTTTTTGTCGGCGCTAGGGGTGGTCGCTCAAAAGAGGGACTACTGTAATTCAGCAGAGGGGCTGGGTGAATTGCAGGAGAGGTCTTTTGAACTCCAATGTGACGGTCTTCAGGACCAAATGGTTTCTTTGTTTGATCTGAAGCCACTGGCCTAAGGGGCAACAAATATACAAATACAGTATAACATGATACTCCCCTTTGTCTTTGCAGTTACTGCCTGTCCTGATATACAAGTACACTGCCCCTCTCCCTCACCCCTCACCCCACCCTCAAGGCCACCCCGAGTGCATGAGAATTGTGGTCTTATAAAAGAGGTGGCCTCTGATGAGAGGGAAAATAAAATGATCATACCTTGAGAAGTGGACTCTGTAGCAGGGGTGGCCTCTCATGGGGGGATGGGGGGGGGGGGAAGAGGACATTATAAGATGGGGGATCACTGTAATGAAACAACAGAGAAGTATACTCTCTCGGCTGAATAAACCAGGTAACTGAATAAGGACTTACCGCCTTGTTGACCACTGTCACAATAATCTGTCGTTCTCTGTCCCCAGGAATGAGTATCTCAGATGAGCCCACTGTGATCCTGGGACAAAACTTCTGACCCACCATCGGGTTTCCCGCCTGTCAATTAACCACGGCCATTTACATGGCCAAATAAATATTATAGGTTCTGTGTCCTTAAGAAAAACTAGATATAATAGTAGTGCTCGCACCACCGAGGGGACCCCCATATACAAATATGGGACAGTTTAGGAACATTGGGTAAATTTGACCTTGGATACAGGTTCCAAGTCAGCTATATACATTAATACATCATTGAACATAAAATTCAGCATCCAGAAGCAAAAAAAGTGGCTGTGTGACCTTGAGAGGTAGGTCAAGGTCACTCATGCTTGAACTTAACGACCGCCCTTTATATTCATGTATAATCTTAAACCCATAAATGAAAAAGTTTATAAATTATTGTGCAAACACTGAATTTCACAAAAGTGGCCGTGTGACATTACAAATTGGGTCATGGTCACTCATCTTCAAACTTCACCTTGAGCTGATAGAAAACTATGATGATGTGCAATATAAAATCCATATAGCTTGAAAACTTTTCAAGTTATCATGCTAACACCAAATTCACTATTGTTGCTCTGTGACCTTGGGAATTGTGTCAAGGTCACCCATCTTCCAACTTGACCTAACCATAATATGGGACTATATTCTTGTGCAATAGAAAAGCCCAACTCAAAAACTTCTCAAGTTATCATGCGGACACCAAATTCACTAATGTGGCTCTGTGACCTTGAGGATTGGGTCAAGGTCACCCATCTTAGAAATTCACGTAGCTGTTATAGACAACTAAAATAATGTACAACATGAAAGCCCTAGCTCAAAAACTTCTCAAGTTATCATGCGTAAACGATCCAGACGGACGGCCAGAACCTGCGATCATTGTGGGGGACTCCCCTTCAGAGGTCCCCTAATTAACTGTTAGTCCTTTAACCATAGCAATATATACTAACAATCTATGTACGTATTTTCTGTTGTACATTTTTTTCTTTTTACCATTACAAGATGTGGAGAGGCAGATGGAATACTCAAGTTTGTTTGTGACAGCTGAAATATGATTCCTCGTACAATGGGGCAAAAAGAGGGTGGTGTGAACAGCCCGTCCTCAGCTGACCTTCACATTCAAGTCCCACTCAAGCGCAGCGGATAGGGATTTTGGAGAGGCAGGAAAACTTGGAGTTTCCATTGCACACCTCATTGACTTACATGGCAGTCAATAGGAATGTATGCATTAACTGACCCAAACTGAAAAATTTGTGAAAAAAATCAAGGATCCGGAGTGTCAAAACCTAGTGTATGATTTTGATTAATCCTCCCACAAGCTACATTTTCACCAAGTTTCAGAATAATTCAACTGATACTTTTGTAGAAATCAAAACTGGGGAAAACACCAAAAATTTGTAAAAAAAAAAAAAAAAAATAGTAGCACCACCTGTTGAACAATTAAAGTCTCAAGTGATACTTTTATAGAAATCAAAACTGGGGAAAACACCAAAAATTTGTAAAAAAAAAAAAAATAGTAGCACCACCTGTTGAACAATTAAAGTCTCAAGTGATACTTTTGTAGAAATCAAAACTGGGGAAAACACCAAAAATTTGTAAAAAAAAAAAAAATAGTAGCACCACCTGTTGAACAATTAAAGTCTCCCAAAAAAATTAACAAAAAAAATTTTTTTTTAATCCCAAAATCACTGGACCATGACCATTTGAACAAACTTGGTCGAGACCTACCCAAGGTACATTCATTCCACACAGTATCACTGCTCAGTGAACAATTTTGTTTACCCCTTTCACAAGCTACATATCCACTTAGTTTCAGAACAATCTCAGGGATGGCTCTGGAGAAGTTGAACAAACTTGGTAGACACTCACATAGGGTACATCCCTAATAAGTTTCAAGTGCATCTGGCTGACAGCTTTGGAGATGTCTAAAATGTAAAGCGTGGACAGAGAATCATATGGACGATGGACCATATTACCTTTTTACCTCAGCTGACAAGTCAGCTGAGGTAAAAAGGTGACTTTGGAATAGGTATGTTGACCCTCAAATGAAAGCTCTCCTAACAAACTTGATAGACACTCACATAGGGTACACCCCCAACAAATTTCAAGTGAATCTGGTTGACCGCTTTGGAGATGTCTAAAATGTAAAGTGTGGACAGAGAAACGGATGGACGATGGACCATACTACCTTTTTACCTCAGTTGACAAGTCAGCTGAGGTAAAAAGGTGACTTTGGAATAGGTATGTTGACAGTCAAATGAAAGCTCTCCTTATGAGGATTCTAAAAATACTACTTTCTTTTTGATCACTCTCATCTATCTGTGCAGCATGACCTCTAGCGCAGAGCAAGTTCATGTAGCAACTCTATCACGTACCGTACTTGTGCCAGTGGGCTGGATGGTACCTCCCATGCCACACTGTTTGCCTGGGCTGGGTACACACTTGTGTTTCTGTAGACACCACGAACATGGCAGCAGTCCAGAGGTACAACCCAGGCACCTGCAATATCAATCTTGAACTAAGGTACACAGAGAATCTAGCACTTTAAAAAAATTACCTCTTTAGTCACAAAAATATTAAACCCCGTCTTCACAGACATACACTGACATGTGGTAACGTGGTGATATAATGGAGATAAATTTATGTTAAAAGTATGATGAAATAAGAAGGTGCACCCAAGTTTCCTTCCCTCTATTATTCAGCAAGAGTGACTGCTCACCAGGACAGACAACAGAAGCATTATCTCCTCTACATGAATTTCCTTTGATCTATACATCAAAATTCCACAAAGCATTACCACAAGGTTTTTTGTGCGCAATGTCACACTGCAAAACTTTGCAAATCTGGAAAACGGTGCGTTAATGTATCGTCCATAAACGGAGGAATATCTTTGACAATAGCACCATTCTAGGTTGTTAGTACAGCTTCAGCCACAAGATGTCACCCCCAGCATGACCCAGTGAAGTAGAAAAAGGTGGGACAGGAGCACTGTGCTTCTTTGCAAGGAAACTACAGAAAGTTTTTTAATGGCATCCATGGATAGTTATGTAGGTTGTTCAATCATGTCAGTTGTATGTCCTAGTATTCTACCATGCAATAAATATAAATTTTCATGGTCAAATTCTAACTGTCTGCTGGTGAGCCAATGACTTAGAAGGCACAGAATGTGCTATTCAACTCTGTCATGTACAAATGTCCTACCTCATTCTGCTTGAGTGTATTTAAACAAGATTATCCTAAAAGTGACAATTTGTGACAGTGGCTACACCAAAAACCTAGATTTCTATTTTCCACAATTCGTTGTGGCTACAAATTTGTAGAAAATCTATGCAAGACAAAATCTTTGACAGTACGGTAGTAACAAAGTTAAATGTGTGCAGATCACAAAAGCTTACGTTTTAACTTGTCTACAGTCATAGAAGGTGATGTTTGTCTGTAGCCAGGTGTGGTCTTCCACCTGGATCTTCAGTGTCATGTTCAGGTGCCCTGCATTTGTAAAAGGTAAAAAAAAAAAAGTCACATTATCATAAAATATGATCATTTGTGGACTCCCTTTCATCAGCTGTGTGCTCAAAAAGTGCATTATCAATTTTTTTTTTTCTTTTTACATTCAAAACCACCAATTCAAGACACCTGACAAATCTTCGTTGTGAAATTGACTTGGCATAAAGACTACTTGCCATGGGACACTGGTGACTGGCAGAAGATGTGGTCTCAAATAACAGGTGCTCTTCTACCTAGCATAGTTCCCCATATTAACCTACACATTTAGAGCCAAATTTCTTCATAAAGCCCTGATGCGTGTCATTCAGACAAATGAAAACAAGACAGATTTTCTTTACCAGTCTTAGTGAATCTATCCATCTTACATAAGAGAATGATCATACATGAACAATATCAGGTGGATATTTATCAGAATGGGTGTGATCCAAGTAGCAGGCACGTGTGTTTAAGTGGCAATGCCATTGGCTGCTTGCATGTTGGTCTTGAAGCTTGGCTATCTCTACCTATTGTTATTCACACCTGCACGTAATTCACTATCGCACGCTTACCACAGCGAATTATGGCATACTTGAGCATTGACAGCACATTGCCAACATGTGATGCATACTGGTATCCCTATGTCCTGATGCAGGGACTGCAATGGCCATTTGCCAATTGGCCAATGGCTCATGAAATGTGTAAATCGCTAGTTTATTCGACATGAAATACCAATGACATATGGTTGCAAATTTCAAATGTGCGCTTTTGTTCCTAGTCTGGCTGATAGCTGTGTAGATCTAGATCAGTCCATGCTAAGATGTCCAAGCTTCTGACAAACATCTTAGCACACTGGACGAATTTCTGCCTGGTCCACGGTCGTGCTCTCCATGTACCTACCTGCCCCCTCAGGGATGTTGTTAACCTCCCATTTTTCTGGTGTGGGACACTTGAGGCCGTTCTTTGTCACCGTGGCACTCCGAATTATGCTGGGCTGTGAGGGCTTTGTGTGATCATAGCGACAGCGATACGTCTCCTTGCGAAGACCAGGGATCAAAGACAGCTTCACTAAAACCTGAAAGCAAAAACAAAACAAGAGGAATGTGACAGTCTTGTGCTCAGCTCATATGTACATATACCCTTGCATTTTTTTTTAAGATTTGCACCCTCCCCCCCCAAAAGAACAAAGAAATTCATAAAAATAATAAAAAAAGCAATGGAGCATGTCCACTTGAACAAATCTGCAAGAGCCCTACCCAAGGTACACTGCCAATCAGTGTGAAGACAATCTGGAAGACCATTTTGGAGAAGAAGTTGAAAATGTGAATTAGCATTAGAATGCCCATTGACTTGCATAGTAATCAATAAGAAAGGCACATTTACCCATAAGTACCCAAATTGAAAAAATAAAATCATTAAAAATCCGGAATCCACAACACCTCTATCCCGTGTACAACTTTGTTTGACCCTTCCACAAGAAACATATCCTCCAAGTTTCAGCTTAATCTGAGTGACAGTTTTGGACAAGAATTCAAAAATAGCAAAAACAGACGAAAAACATGAAAAAAAAAAATAGAACAAAACTGCAGTGCTACCTGGTAAATAAATTAAGAACTAGGAGTCCCTATGAGTGTTCCTGTCTGATATCACAGCAATCAGGTGAGCGGTTTCAGAGAAGATTTAAGACCTGCCCCCCCCCCCCCAAAAAAATCATAAAAAATCCAAAAATCAATGGAGCGTGACCATTTGAACAAACTGTGGTAGAGACCCACCCAAGGTACATTGCCACCAAGTTTGAAGTGAATCCGGCCTTATGGTTTTGCAGGAGTTGATTGCTGACGATGGACGACGGTTGACGAAGAACCATAAGATAAGCTTAGCTACTCACAAGTCAGCCGAGCTAACAATATGAAAAGTTAGTATCATATTGGGAGTACGTTTTCATTCTTTTGTTTCCGACACCTTCCTACAAAACGACAATACATGTACACCTTTTTGGTCCTAAAAAAAAACTTTTCCACCAAACCTTCTGTTTGAAAGTTACCTTTAGAATATATCATAAATTGTAACATCACATGTTTTCCATTAGCAGAAAGGTTCACTGATTTTTTTGTTTTTTTCATATATCACATACATCTTAAATTTAATCAATTAAAATCATATAGATACTCATTTTTTACTATTATAATTAATGAAATCAACTGAGTGACAGAAAGGGTCACAATTAGCAACTATATGAACATTCAGCTAAATACACAACACAATACACAAAATTCTTGCGGGCTGGAATGGTGTATTCCCATTGGATTGTATGTTAAAGTAACTTTGAATAAACTGCCGGTAGTTCATTATGAGGATGATGAAATAAAATTTCCAAAATCTTTTCAATTATACACCGACTGTTGCCATGAAAAATTTGGTGCTTCTTCATGCGGTGCTTTTTAAAGCCGAAGGAAAGGCAGGCCACTTTTTGCATCCAATACACTTGTGCATATCCCTACTTTAATATATTCTTGTTGAAAAAAAAATAGATCTGCAAACAAGTATCAATATTTTGCACATTTTCAGTAACAACGTATTAACTGCAGCGCACATCCATATTTAGCATAGCTTAGGCTCTACATCCGGACATCTCCCAAAATCGTAACATAACGACCTCTCAATAGCTGGAGGATGCCATGCTGAACTCTGTGTCTGTGCAGTCTAGTCACTGGCCTTGCTAAACACAAGCCAAAATGCATCGTGATTTTTCTGTATTGTATTCCCATGTTGCAGTTGTTCACACCCTTGTCTAGTCCATCGGTCCAAGTCGCGATATGATCTTAACCTGATTAACTTAGCTAATTATCTGACTCAATCATGCCGACTGCAATACACTGGAACTTTAAGCGTCTCTCCACACAACTTGGAATACGCACTTCACAACCTCATTTCCACTTTCTGTCGGCCCTTTACGGAGCCCCAGAGGGGACATGAGGGAAAAAAAATTTTGCCCGGGAACGCAAAAGAAATTTTTTCACAGCAAAAAGCAGTATCTGGAGCCCAAGAGGCACCATAATACATGAAAATTTATGTCCTTCCATGAAAAGAATTATTTTCTCCCTCACAAATATTTTGCGTTCCCTTGCAAAAGTTTTGCGTTCCCTTGCAAAACTTTTGCGTTCCCATGCAAAAGTTTTGCATTACTCATAGAACAAAATTTTTGCGAGGGAACGCAGAAGTTTTGCGTGGGAACGGATTAAAGTATTTTTTTTCCTCATGTCCCCTCTGGGGCTCCATGTTTTAGCCCAAGGGACATATGTAAAAGAAAAAACAATTAGTGCGAGGGAATGCAAAAGTTTTACGAGGGAACACAAAAGTTTTGCAAGGGAATGCAAAAAATATATTTTTCTCTCATGTCCCCTCTGGGGCTCCATAGCCATTAATACATCTGTGACGAAACTTCCAGACAAAGCAGTGATATCAGCAACTTTAATTGCTCGCTTCAGGCATTAAATAAAGATAATTATTTTTTTCTTTTGACGATAATGTTGCTAAAGGTGTCCTGATTTGAAACACAAAAGAAAAAGGCTAGCTTTCCTTCAGCTTAAAGCTATTAAGTCTCAAATAATAATGGAAAGTAATAGGAATGCACAACTTCAGCTCACCTGACAAGAAACACTCTCTATTGGAGGGATTTACAGGAAACCTTCCATTCCTGATGAGAAATGCCCTCTGCTGGAGATATTTACAGAAACCTTCAGAATCTATTCATGCTCTTCCCTATTATACAAGTATGGCATGTAATTTCTTTGCACTATTTATGCTGACATCACACAGAAGAGGTCAATTGACAATAGGCAAGGTAAAGAACAGAAGGTACAAGAACTGCCTAAAAGAGGGCACTGCAGTCAGTGGAGGGCTAGGGTTGTGTACTCCCACTGCTTTGCTTGCAATTTGCAACTTTTTAACTTGAAAACTACTGCACATAGAATCACCAAATTTCAGACAGCAAATCTAGATGCATACTGGTAACTAAATACCTCACAAAAATCATATCACCACAGCTACAAAAGTGATTAGTGAATTTAAGGTTGCTTTAACATACAAACTAATGGGAGTTCACAGCTCTAGCCCTCCAAATGTTTGTGTATTCAGTTGTGTATTGGGGCAAACACACACCTTGGAGCTAATTATGACCTTTCCTATTTTAGCAACGACTTGGACCATACCTTTGTCGGGACCTTTTCCATAAGAACAATCCTGGGGCTGACCTCCAGAATGGCAGGGCACAACTTGGTAGAAGATGGCAACCACCGCTTTGCCAGGTTATAACCTGGACACTCTGTTTTTCTGCAGCACCTGACAACACAAACACACACAAAAAAAGTGCCTTTCACTGTTATGGCATATTTTGATGAAACAAGAAAGGCATAATCAGCAACTACGTTTTGAGCAAGTGAAATGTTCCACACGGTCATAATCTCAATTGAGTAGTACAGGATCCACTGTGAATCTGAATCCTGCATTGTGCAATTGAGTTTTATGACATCCTCTAAGTAACAATCAAACATGGTCTCAGTCATTTGTCTTATAATACTGATCTGTGGTACCAGATGAAAGCATGTCTAAGAAACCCTGTAATTTCAACACTCTGAAGCACAACTTAATTTACAGATGTAAAGAGAAGTCTTCGAAGTTACATGCATTCTTTTGACAGAGTTCTTGTACAAACATGGCACTTTTGATGACTAAATAAGGAATATTTCTGATAAAAAAGATACGCATCTTGTTCAGTATCATGCTAGAATTTTATTTCAGAGCGCATCTACCCCATGACATTATCACTGTTCATGAAACACTGTGTTCACGAGCCAACAGCTCCCAAATTCTGCTGAATTGAGAGTTTATGCTATCAACAGATACACCTTCTCTTATCTTGTACTCTCAAGGATCAAAATAACTGGCACCCTCACATCAGGTCCATGCATCAGTTCTTCCTTAGCGACAAGCCAGCCATTCTTCAACGTCAAAATTCTTTGGCATTACAAACGCTCACTTTCATGTTTGCAACATGAATGTTTACACCCCGGTATATATAAACGTATCGGGGGCCATTGACCCCTGTCTTTGATGAGATCCACTAGCATCCAAATCGGTCAGACCTTTGAATCGCTGTACAGATTGAATTTTGTTGCAGTTCAGTCTTGCTCAGTCATATTTGCAAAATGAGGGTTATACCAGATACTAATACCAGAATGAACACGTGACTTTTCTTGTTAAACCCCAAGTGTTAAGTGTGCCTAGTTTGCTTTTTTCTTTTGAACTAAATATCTTGTTACATTTCATAATGGTAAAGTTGGATGCGAAGTCATTTTCAAATTCCTTATGAAGAGAACTCTCCATCCACCCTTTCCCCCTTAAACTGAACAAAACCTGCTGGTAGTCAAATGTTGTCTGCTTCGGTACTTTTAACTTATTTCAACAGTCATGAAGAACAATTTGACTGAGAATTGTAAATGAGACCTATCAAGATCACATGCCCAATGTCAATAGCTTTCCTTGGTATAGATTGGGCACTAAGTGCCCAACCCATGCGAAATAAGCTGTTGACTCAAGACAGTCTTAATTCAAGGGGAAAGGATTTAATTGCCCTTGTGTCTGAGTTCTGTGTTCTATGCACTGTTACAAAGTCATGCTTCTGTTCTGACAGGGGCAGCTGGACCATGTCTTGCAACACAAATGACCCTGAACCCACGGATCAAGGCTTTTATTAACAAGGAAGGACGTAATCAATTTACAATATGCAAACATATTTATTTATAATTAAAGTGCTTTTAGAAATATGTTGGAACATTGATATTGAGATAAGGGAAATGTAAACATACTGTATCAGGTAATTAACTTGTCAGTGCTTAAGGAAGTCTATTTGACACAAAATTTCACAAATTTATCACGTATGACACATTCACCATAAACAAAATCCAGTCTAGACTACACTCTACTACCTACTTCTAATCATATTAATCATGTTTTACCCATCAACTTGATTAATTATAATTACATGATTTTTTAACATGTTAAAAAACAGAATAAAGATTTTTTTTAAAGACTTCCTGTAATTTTACATGACAATTATCTGTGAACATATGAAAACATTTCCTGCATAGGATTGATGACAATTTTGTACCTTCTGAACACCAAGGTCCTCATGTCAGATCAAACACAGTACAATCCAACCATATTTGCTATTACCATTTCAAGCCATGTTTACATGGCTGTGCAAGAAACACGAGCAAAAATATCAATTTTTAGGCCTACTACAATGAGCAGCAACGGAAACTATATTGAGAATCATATATTGAACACCACTGCCCTCAACTTCTCTATGGTATACATAGTCCTTCCTTTGAGAGACTACTCCAATGGAAGACCATCTGCCTTTTCAAAAAGCAGATTTACCTGGGCCCTGGTGCTGCATATTTCATTTAGACCTCTGTTAAAGGACCACATGCTTTATGTGACCACCTGTGGGTCTCTCCTCAGGGTGGTCAAGCAATGGATAGACTACAGGACATGTATTCTATGTTTCTGCTGCCACTCACCAATCCCTGCCTCCCCCATCCCTCCTTCCACCCCCAACCCCCAAAAATGAAAAAAAAAAATGGCTACTAAATAAAGCAAGTCCATTACCAAGAGTAACAGGTAGGCTGGTCTGATTGGACAGTCGAGCAACATTCGCACAACACACGTACCCAATTTACGTTGGAAACGTGGTGTTACATCCAGTATAAATAGTATGTGCGGTTGACCGTTACTTCAGTAGCTGATGAGCCTAGTCATAGGCGAAACCGGTCCTACTACTGATCCTCTTAGGATCCCAACTTGACTTTGCTTTTTAGCCTGGCCGAGTGAAACATTATTACCAAGAGTGTTTAAAGGAATGACGCTGATTATGCAACATAATAAAAAAAAAAAAAAACGACACAAACTTTAAAATCAGTGAATCTAGCACCTTTTGCTTTTTTTTTTAATTTTCCCAATGATCCCCACGTCTACTTACCTATCCTTCAACGTGCACCAGCCGCAGCCTGGATCTGCCCCCGCCTGAACACATTCCTTGCATGTCTTGTAGTTCTGACAGTTGGACAGCTGAAGCTTGTACACCTAAAACAGTCAATTTGTATTTTGTTCTCAAGCTATGTTTAGTCAGAATGCGGTCTATGTTAATTGTATACAGTACCAGTCCGTCTCTTGTACAGTATGAGTCCAGTGACCCACAAAACAGAAGTAGCCTTTGCTGACAGTGTCAGCGTTTTACTTCAGGATAGGCCACCCTTATACAAAGGTTACTTCTCCATGCATCACGTGTGGCATTTTTCGTTACATTTTCCATCTTGTAAATGGCTACGTCGCAAAGATTAAATAGCCACATTTCTTGGGGTGACCTGAAGATGGGCACAAAATTGGAAAATACATATGCCACAACAAATACTATATGGAAACAATCGCTTTGATACTGCTTTTAGGATGGCCTGAGAACCCCGCACAGTGGTACTTGGCATGACCACCCCTACTGCCAGGCAAAACTGGTCACATATTGCAGGTGGTCTTTCATTGCAGATAAATTAACAAATAAATTAAAGGTCAGTGTCATGAAAGGGTGGTCTTCAGAGCAGGTACCACTGTATACACAAAATGTTATTAAGTATGTTAGAACATCGGTATCCAAAAAAAACGGTATAAATTGTAACAGAAAAAACCAGTTGGGTCACTCACGTGAAGTCTCTTTAGTGTTAAAGTGGTTTTTACCCTTTTAGTGGCAAATTTTGGATGGAGTCAACAGCCTTTCTCGGCCCGCATTGGGCACAATGCGCCCAATGTGCACCGAGAAAAGCTGTTGACCTGGGGTATTCTCTGTGGAACTATAGCCATACTGATACTTGAATGAAAGGTCTTTTGACGAGGAATACCAATCTAAGATCCTTATGATAATTTAGAGTTCTCTGACTCAGGTGGATCGACTTAAGATATGATTGGCACTAAAACAGTTAACATGTCTGGTTCTGCCAATCTATTGAAGATGAAAACATCTTCATATAAAAGTGCAAACGTAGCTTATCAGATATGAAAATGCATGATGGCGTTCAAGTATAAATAATTGAGAAGAGCTATGTACCTACTGCCACTTTAAATCTTTTAGACAGAGAAAAATTATTTGGACTGCGCTACTTGCAAAAGACATTAAATGTAAAGCATTTGGCTTCATTTTCAGTTGTTCGCTGCTGAACATTAAGGTGAAGGGTGTTTATTTCAGAATGGCTGCTCAGTGGGTGAAATCTGGTATGAGGGCTAAGATAATGGTGAGTATGGGGTAATAATGGCTCTGTTTCTAACCTATAAATATTTGCCTGCTAAACCGATTAAATTACATGTACCCTTTACTCCATGTGGAGTGAGAAAACTCTTAAGTACTCTGTCTTTAGAGGTGAGGGTTACAGAACACCATTAAGCCAATGAGACGTAGTTTACTGAAGCATGCCGTTTTTAATTTTAGACCTCAAATTTTTTACTGGTTTCCAGTCACATGCGAGTAACTCTCACCTTGTTTTGTGTCATGTGATACAGGATATGTTGGCACTGGCAGTACCCAAAATTGCCATTTGCTAATGAAACTTCAAAATGGCTACTAAAAGTAGCAAATGGCTATTACAATTGCCCAAAAATTATTTTTGTGCAGAAGTGTAACAGATTTCAAGTCTGTGTAGATATTTTCCAGAAAAATGGGAATTTCCGCTCTTAATTTCAGAATTTTAACACTTTGCCGGACATTTGTTTCTTGTCAATCACCAGGTGTACCTGAATAAATGGCTGCTCCCTCTTTCATGCACAGACAGTAACTCTTACCTTGTTTTGTGTCATCGCATACAAGTGTTCCTTCTTAGCGTCGAGAATCATGTGTGGCTTAATGGCTGCTCCCTCTTCCACAACGGATTCATTGTAAGTAGTGCCTGTTGATATGCCCTCAATTTTGACCTGAACAGAAATGGAAAAAAAAAAAAAAAACATACATGCAGTGAAAGTACAGACATATGTAAAATCAACTACCTCAACATTTGTTTGTTTTTTAATCAATGAAACTTACCTTATTCTCTTTAATTCAGATACAGAAATCACAAACATAACTCAATGCAAGTGATCTCTTGATATGAATTTTCTGAGACTGAACAAATATAATGAAAATTTTAGGTCTGACTGAAACATATGAAAATATGTACATTATGAATATTAATCCCTTTGAACATCAATTAATTCACAGTGCCTGCTATTTTCTGACAGCAATTTGATACACTAACGTTTCCTCTTATTACTTTCCATTATATTTGATATAAAGGATGTCTAATTTCATGTACATGTTTAGGTTCAGTTACAAGTGTTTTGTATGACTTGCCTCTATATTTAACAGACAACCAAGTCAATATTTGTAAGCTCAGTTCAGCCATTAAATGATTGGAACTTTGCTGATAGCAGTGCACCAAAATATCAAATGTTCTCCACTTTAATCATTCCCATTTCCACAAAACATTTTAACCCTTTCCCCCTGAAACCGGCCAAAACTGGCTGGTGGTCAAATGTCGTCTGCTCCAGAGTTTTCAACTGATTTCAACAGCAATGAAAAACAATTTGACTGAGAATTGAAGATGAGACTTGTCAAGACAATATGCCCCAGGTCAACAGCTTTCATCGGCATGGGTTGGGCACTTAGTGTCCAACCCATGCCGAGGAAAGCTGTTGACTCAGTCACAATTCAAGGGGGAAAGGGTTAAATGAGATCTGCAAAATAAGACCTCAGCAGATAGCAGGTCCCAAGCACAGGACTTCCTGTGGCATGAGCTTGGGATTGAAGTCTTAATTCTAACTAAGAAGGGGTTAATACGGAAGCATATCATCAGCACTACATTACTCCGGATGTCAGATTTTCAATTGTTCCTTTTTGTACAACAGATTTAAATGCATTTAATACTTACCTGTAACAAATGGCCTTTGTCAGTTCCTATATGCGCGACAGTTTGGTCCGTTTCCAGGGTAACAGCCACAGCAGTCAGCCCTTGTGGGAAAGAAACACCTATCTCCTGTTTAACTGGATCGAAGCCTTCTATTGGGTGGTTTACATCATGGCCGCAAAAGTTGGGTGGAATGGGAAAATTCTACAAAATAATTAACAATGACAGTAAGTTAACTGGAGGAGTAGAATTCATCAAAAATAACCAGGACCCCTGCAATTTTTTTCACCAGAAGTAAAGAACTGAACAGAGGCTCTAGAAGTAAATCATGCCAGCTAGTGCTTTATTTTATTGAAGTGACTCTCCAAATCATCTGCGTTACGAGTGCTTCAATGAATCAGTTTCTATCCAGAAAACAAAGAGAATCACAGAATATAACCAACTGTCTTATATGCCAATGAAGGCAGCGATGAACATTGATTGATTTATTTATTCCTTCATTCCAGAAATCACAAGATTCTAGACCAGCAAATTATGCACGTTGTACATAGTCAGTGAAAACAGACAGGTCACAATATTTGATATATGGGTCATAGTGACCCAGAAATCTGATCAGTAAGTCTTATGGTTTTCCATGTGACTCAATTTTTAATGTTTTTGCTTTTAAAATTGGATCAATATTTTCTTATAAATCATGAAGAAAAAGATAGTTTCACATAAGTAGATAACAAACGAAAAACAGGTCAAGGACATATACAAAATATATCAGATAGTCACGAAAATAATGCAATATTATGATGTGAGAATATAAAATGGAAACCTGGATTTAACAGCCACAAAAGTAGTAGAAAATGACAGAACATGTTTTTCCTGACGGTCATATCACCTCGAACTTCAAAATTTATGGATAAAGTGTTAATGAAATTTAAACGTACCTATCAGTTCATCACAGCCTTGTGAAATACTTGTGTGCAAAGAGGGTGCAAAAATTCCCACAATCCTTTCATCAAGCACAAGTGAAATATTCATGAGGACAAGTGACTTTCATTTTCAAAGATCACTTGTCTTCTGGACATCTTAAAATTATAAATGTGCATCATTCAATTACACATTAAGATCTCCAATCGGATGTTTCAGCTTCATCGCCACATGTTTTTACCTGCACTTGTAACATGAGTTTATGGTGTTTTGTAAAGTTAGAGGTCCACTTCAATATTGGGCACATAAATTTTATCAGTGTACAAGTGGAAATCCAAAATCACTTGTTCTGTTGGCAATTTGTCAAAGTATTTCTCAGATATTTTGCTAACAAGCTCTAAATGCACAGAAGGACAGACAGTCAATCAAAAAACTTGCCTTATACCCAGAAGAAGAAAAAAAACTATCCCTACCCACAAGCTATCAACAGAACTCATTTCCCAGAAAATTATTTGCTCTTTTCTTAATTAGGAGGAAAACACATTTTAAGCTAACCACTATCTGATAAAAGTATACAAATTCTGGGATAAAGTGCTGATAAAAATGTCATTATCCACATGCTATCTTCAGAACTCAATTTCCTTAGAATGAGATCATTTTAAAAGTTATTGCATACGAGAAAGAGAGAGAAAAAAAAGTTTCAGATAGGTAGGGCATCCCCCAACAGACCAAGAAAAGTAGGTCATGCACAGCAATAAAATTCAGGCTGCCCCAATTTGCTGCAGATTGATTATGATAAAACAAAGGTGACGGCAAAGACCTAAAAAGGCTGCATGAACAGCTTGTGCTCAGCTGACCTAAGCTTGTCCCACATAATCAAGGTTGCAACTAAATCCACCTGTGTTGAGGTTTAGCTGAGTGCATATAACATTTGGAAGTATTCTAATACTGATGACTGAGCCTTCTAAAACCACAGCTTGACAAGCATGTCAGCTGAGTTCAAAATTGCAGTGCAAACTGAGTGAACAAATTAAGAACTAGGAGACCCTAGGAGTGTTCCTGTGTGACATGAAAGCAATTAGGTGAGTGGATTTAGAGAATAAGATTTTCTGAAATTTGACCCTCCCCCCCCCAAAAAAAAAAATTCATTAAAAATAGAAAAATCATTGGACCATGACCATTTGAATAAAGTTGGTAGAGACCCACCACAGGCACATCCACACCAAGTTTGAAGTGGATCTGGCCAGTGGTTTTGGAGAAGTCGAAAATGTGAATTGTGGACAGATGATGGATGCCTCACCCTCCTAAAAGCTCAGCTGAATTATCAGCTGAGCTAAAAATAATAAAGAAATTGCAGCTCTACCTGGTGAACAAATTAAAAACTAGGACCTTGTGTTGTAATACAGTAAATTCAAACAGGTTGAGGGAAATTACTGTCTGCTGGTGATAAACTTACGGTGCTGATACATCTCTCGCTTCTTGTTACATAGGCTGGTCCAGTCTTCCTCTTACCCCTAAAACAGTTCTCACTGGCTTGCCGAAACTGCTCCCTGATGTTGTCCATTGAGTATGCGCACAGTGCGGAGGGTGGTCTAGACAGGTACAAGCTACCCTGGCCTTTGGCGAACACACCAAACATAATATCTTGGCGCTCGTTCAGGCCCACATTATACGCGAGGGATTTTGTAAGCTTCGAAATATACACATCTTTCACAATTTCGTAATCTGTACTTCCAACTTTACAGGATAATGGTATTTCCGAGTATGATTCATATTTACTATCACTCTGACACACACGAGCCAGGTAAGTTTGGTAACTGCCCATAACATCCTCTGCAGTTGCTTTGCGCACAATCAGGAAATAACTAAATCCCTGGTGACTGAATCCATTGACAAAGTGAACGAGAAACTGACTTCTGTATTTTGCTTCAACGGCAATGGCAGACTGTGCAGTAAGACCTTTATGTACAAGTTCAAAGCTTTGCAGTTTGCGCGTAGACACAGAATAGATCCGGTTTTTAAAAATATCTGGTCCAGGTTCATTGGTGCGTGTTGCACCAACATAAAATTCTAAGGTAGATCCAGGTCCTGGGGCCAGGAACCCTACAGTCAAACGATCTTTAGAATTGGCCACCACAGGGACAGCACTTGTTTCCACTCGGTCCATGTCATTAAGAAATATTCTACTGCATGTCCCTTGGAACAAATTCCCACATACAATCAGCTTCTTGCTCCCTGCATCAACAATCAAGATCTTCGGATAAAAGTCCATTTCTTTTCTGATGCAATTGTTTGGGTTTTCTGGACAAACACACGTACTGTTATCCGCGGAACAAAAGGGACTGTCGAGCTTGGGTCCTAAAACCTTCATCTGCTGCACCACCAGGTCACTGGATAGTTTATATAGTCTGTTGATCCCCCCTATGTACAAATTCCCAGTCCGCGTATGTTGCGTCAGGAGTTTAAACTCCCCCTGTGCTGTGTTGTCAGGAAAGCTGGACACCACGTGAGCTGGACGGGTGGCCCTGAGAAATGCAGCCAACAAGATGAGGCCGAGCCAATGGCCCAGTGGATGGAGGCCCATGGCTGCTGCATGCATGCCTCTCCTTGATCTACTCCAGCCTCATTCTGAAAAGACAGGAAGCAGAGAAAGTAAGTACATGTAGAGTAAAATTTCAAGACCACACTCCCCTGATAGTCGAACACTCAATACATCCACACTTTTCCGGGGTCCAAAATGTAGCATTATCAAGGTTAAGGACTCTCCGACAGCCGAGTCCCTGTTACACCCCAGCATTTTTCAGGATCCCGGGCATGTTCAGCCCATCATAGGTTTCAGTGAACAAGTGTGAGACACACTACAAGGAAGCTGGGTTATAACTATTCACCCCAATACCCGCATCTTGACAAAATTGCTTACGGTACAACTCATGGTACACCCAATGAAACACGATTGTGGTTTTACAATTTGTGAGCTTATGTGTTGCAAAAATGGAGAATAAAATCAATAAATGGTGTGCTAATTTTGGTGTAAACTTTTTCAGTTCAGATGCAATAATCCAAACCCAGCATAAATTGATTATTTTAATCAAAAGAGAGACTGATATTATTTTATCGGGTTTCCAGGAAATTTGTGCAAAGTGAAATGTCACGCATATTTACACAAATTACTTCTGATGTGCATACTTTGCGTGCTTTGTCATCAATTAATTGTGAGACTGTTCCTGCTTCATTATTGACCAGTGTGCATCAACAAAACCTGAACAAAAATGTACCATTTTAAATGATGCTAAATTAATAATGGTTTTAATTCAAATTTAGATCTTGATTATCTTCAAAAGTAAATAGATCACAGATGCCATTCCAATCTGCTCATACAGTTGAAATTTGTGGAACAAAGACAGATTTTGTGTCAAGCAAATTTCTTTTTCCTTTCTTTTTCTTTTCTTTTCTTTTTGTTTTGAGTAATTTAGCTGCATTATTGGAAGTGTACATCATCATATGCCCCCATCCCACAAGCTTGCATGCTGCCCGCATGTTTACCAAAAAGATGAGTCATCTCATAGAAGAACTGTGAATGACAGTCATTGATGTCCTCCAACAGAACATGGCCACGGTCAACATTTTCCATCGACATGGGTCAGACATACTCAAAATGCAACGAGGAAAATTATTAATGGGAGTCTCAGTCCAACAAGAAAGGGTTAACAGTAATTAATTTGCAGGCTCTAAGCACTTAAAGTACCGGAAATCCAAACCAATCCATACACATTCTTTTTTTTATCAATTCTCTGCTGCAATCTGCACGATACAGACATCTGTATTTATGGAGTACACCTAACAGACAAGGAAAAACATGTTTAACCCTTTCCTGGAATCAGGCTGAGTCGGCACCTTTCCAGGATGTAAAGTTGGCACCCTGTGCCAAGGAAAGCTCTTGACCTAAGGTATGTTATACTGATAAGGACTATTTACAATACAAGACATGCATGTCAATATCCCACCATGAAGCATGGGGCTCACGCCTGTGAATCACGGAGATTACAAAGGCTTATCACTGTCCTAGACAGGGCTAGATACTGCTTTCTGGAGTGTTTCATACAGAAATATAATTTTATAAATACCAAAGTCATATTCAACTAATGCTTCCTAAATTGGTTACAAGAATAAATTTCCGTCTGCTTGTACTAAATATTCTTTATTTCCAAAATATGAGTAAAATCCCACTTCCCTGTACAGGTAGCAGCCTGTATCTTGTCAGGTGAGACCATGGTTACTAAGGCAACCAGGTATGCAGTTCAGCTGGGAAATTAATATGCAGCCCTCGTATTCCCATTCAAACTGTTTTCTGACAAGATTTGACACATTTAAAAGCTGAAAATTTGAAGCCATGTGGCTTATTACATCTAGGCACTTCTGTACAGTTTCCGTAGGCAGAGGTTACATATAAACATGCTTGTAATGTTTCTTGGGAAACCATTGTCCCTGATACAAAACATCCACTTCTGGCATTTTCACCATCTCATGAGGAACAAGACATATGACAGATTATTGCCAAATATTCCGCAAGATTCACTGCTGTCACATTTCCAGAAAGTATGATGGTAATATCAGACAGCAACATCAGAGGATGAACTGAGATGGAATATCACACAGCAATACCATAGGGTTAACTGTGCAGGAAATATCACACAGCAACACCAGAGGGTTAATTGCAAAGGAAACATCACATGGCAATACCAACGGGTTAACTGTGAAGGCAATATCACACTACACCACCAAAGGGTTAACTGCAAGGGAAATATCACACAACAACACCAGAGGGTTTACTGTGAAGGAAATACAACATAGCAACGCCAGAGGGTTAAGTATGATGGAAGTATCACACAGCCAAACCAGAAGGTTAAGTATGATGGAACTATCACACAGCAACACCTGAGCATTAAGTATGATGGAAATATCAACAGCAACACCAGAGGGTTAAGTATGATGGAAATATCACACGGCAACACCAGAGGGTGAAATGTGATGGAAACAACATCACATAGCATTAGCAGAGGGTTAACTCTCATAGAAATATCAGACTGTAATGTCACAGGGTCAGCCCTCCTGACAGCTGATGTTCACTGCCTGTTAACCCCCTTGGTTAGGAAGTGTCAGAGTTCAAGCACTTAAGGTTTTCAATCAATTTGAGTGAATAAGAACCAATACAACAGGACCTGTTACTTAATACAACCCTGTGATATTGTTACAAAGGTGGTCTCGACTGGCAGGCGGTCTTTTCCAACAGGTGAAACAACAGTTTTACTACAAAGTGGCACACTGCTTCATGTTTTGTTACAGTTGTGAACTTTTGAGTCTGATCTTATTGTGTGTTGTATGGTAACTTGTACAGGTGACACTGCATATGAATCATGAATGCTAATGCTGCATAGCACTGTGAATAGCATGACATCTGGGCCGGGGCAAGGCATTTGACAGCTTTGACCCCCAGTTGGCTGAAGTCTCAAGTCTTTCTTCAAAAGCTGTTCATCTCATCCAAACCTACAGGCGAAATTCTACTTTTCAAATAATAGAACAATCCATTCAGATACAGTGAAACCTGTTTGGAGAGACCACTGTAATGAAAGACCACCTGCCTTTTAAGACCATATTTCCAACGTCCCTTTTACCACTTCTCCCATGTTACTGCGCCTCCATTGAGAGACCACCTGCCTTATGTGACCACTTTTTAGCCTGCCCTAGGGTGGTCTCTTGAAACAGGTTTCACTGTATCCTCAATGAGTTTCAATAGCTGTAAAAAAAAAATGAAACATAAAAATTTGGCATTTTGGATAAAGGTCACAAAAAATGTTATTAGCCAAATCACACTTTTTTGCAAATGAACAACACATAGAGAAAATTATACACACAGGTACATTAAGCTTCATCCAACAATTGCATGTAAATTGAATATTTTAAAGAAGATAAAACACTTCCTTCTCGCCCATGTAAGAAAAATTTGTTATAATGCTTAATATATACTCCCACATTTTGATTTTGCTGTACAATATGGGGAAGGTGTAATAGGATTTCGCTTGCCAAGTTAAGAAGCCTACATAAATTTGCTGCTTACTAGGTCCTAAGCATTAATGGATTTCACAAAGCCTCCAAGCTAGCCTATGTTAAAAGTGGGAGATCTCCCTCCTGCAGGTACTGAAAAGTGGGAGGGCCAGTGCTGAAGGTGTGAAACGTAGCTAAGGGGGTCTGGGGGCATGCTCCCCCAGGAAAAATTTGAAATTTTCACCTTCATTTCCTGCATTTTGAACCATTTTAGGCATCATAATAGATATATTCTGTGCATACATAGTACAAGAACCTGGCAAAACAGTACAACTTTACAGCTACTAATGGAATAATGTTACTTTTTGTTTTAATTTTACAAAAAGTGGGAGACATTTTTTGTAAAGTGGCAGAGCAGGAGAGTTTGTAAAAAAGTACAGTCAGGCGGGAGACTTGGAGGCTCTGCTTTCATAGTTGTCAAAAATTAATAACATTTGATGAATTATTTACAGAAAGGCAGTATCCATATTGAATACTATGGCACCACCCAATCTGAGGGGCTTGTTCATGTATGTAGAAGACACATGTGATCTGAATTTGTGATCATCAACAAAATGATCACCCCTGCTTGCCGAAACCAAGGACAAACTACTTGAAATCATCTTTTGTGTGTTCTGGTGCTGTGACATGGAACCACATAGTGTAAAACAACTCTCAGTCCTACGACAGATTCAAGCGGGACAGTTACACCCATACACATGTAATCGAACAAGAACTAATAGATAATGAAAGAAGTCACATAATTCACTATAATCATGTAAAGTTATTGTAGTCTACCAATTGTTATTGTAAGCATGTGTATCCAGTATTATTGTATTTTGATTGCCTGAGGGCATTGGGGAAGATTAGGAAAATACACCTGTATTTCCCAAACCAAATCACCCTCACAAAATAGAGCTTATATAAATATCCCTCTGCACTGTATGTAAACGTATACTATAAATTCACTTGATTTTGCTGTGGTTTTAATTTTGCTTTTTCTGCTGATGGCACTTAAATTAAGTACAATTTACAATATCACATCCACCTGGGAATGAAACAGTAATTTCACAATGTACATGAAACATAATATATGGAATGTAACGTTTGACGAAAGGTCACACAAGCAAACTCCAAAGTCCAAGCCCCTGGCCAATATCACCATGCTTACAGTAAACAGTGTTCCACCGGACCTGTATTCCCATATGCAGTGTCCAAGTAGGGAGTGGAACATTGTCACAATGGCACCTCTCTTCTACAGTGTAACACTGTTACAATGGCACATCTCTTCTACAGTGTAACACTGTTACAATGGCACCTCTCTTCTACAGCGTAACACTGTTACAATGGCACATTTCTTCTACAGCACAACATTGTTACAATGGCACCTCTCTTCTAGAGTGTAACATTGTTACGATAGCACCTCTCTATTACTTGTGCCGTGTAAGACCAGTTACGGAAGTGAAAAGGGATGGTCTCAAAGTCCAGGTCCTACTCTTCTAGTCTCCTCATTATTCTTTGAGCATGCAATGTGGGACTGTACATGTGTATCAATTTCCCTTCAAAATCTGACCTTGTCGCTCGGCAACAGTGACCATCAGCCACTATAAATATATAAGTATATGTATATTTGGTACAAGGACCTTTGCTTACATGCAGATGCTTTCTCATTGAATGATTCTGCCAAAGCAGCACCCAAGGTATATGAACATCCTGTGTTCAATGTGAATACTACACAGTCCTATTCAGCTATCTCCAACATTTTTAACGTTTTTATTCACACCCTATCAATGAGTTTCAAAATACAGCTAAATGATAATTAATTACATATACATCATCATGAGGCCACTTACAGTTTCCTTTGATCCCATAATAAATGGTTCCTTTCATCTGATCACATAATTATGAATAATCGGATAAA
Source organism: Hermodice carunculata (assembly GCA_964020975.1). Lineage (NCBI taxonomy): Eukaryota > Metazoa > Annelida > Polychaeta > Eunicida > Amphinomidae > Hermodice > Hermodice carunculata. The sequence goes on from CAXHWN010001660.1 coordinate 45,247, forward strand.
AGTGGGACAAACAAACACATGCAACAATACAGAAGTATTTTTTTCACCCTTTGCGTGGGTCATTAGGTGAAAGCTGCAACCTTGCCACTTCCTTTCCTGGTTTGCACCCACAGACAGCTGAGTGACTGGACAAACAGATTGTTCTCCCCCCTCGCTGGATCAACCAAGGGAATTCCCCCTTCTGGCCTCAGAGTGAGATATATGACTCATAGAGTTTGTGGTCCAGCTGGGTCCCTGTGTACATGTCCTATACCACATTAACCCTTAAAGCACCAACTGAGTCAACAGCTTTCCTCCAGACACTTTGCACCCATTGAATGCAAAGTGTCCAGAGGAAAGCTATTGACTAAGGCTACTTTTTGCTTTAGACTAAGACTACAGGCTTGTTGGTATTTGAACGAAAGGTATCTTCATGAGGAATTTGAATATTTCAACCATAACATGTTTAACAGTAATGAGAAAGCACCTATAGCAGTGATTAGCACTTCAAGGGAATAATACACGAGTTCTCAACCAATGAATGGTGGCTCCTTTGACAGACCACCATGAGTATTTATCAGGTTGCTGGTACTACCTTTCCCATCTTGTTTAACCTCCATTGGGAGACTATCTGCTTAATATGACCATGTTTGACATGTCATGAGGGTGACCCTTTCAAAGAATGAACTGCTATATCATTTTCCTGTTAAACCAGTGCACCCTGGCCAGCAAACTTTGAAAGTCTGTTCCATTTTCATCCAAAGAGTATCATTTTAAAAATACATGTAGCACATTGAACATGACCCGCTTGGATGACATTATGATGATTACAACAATGGGACTCGCTCTACTCAGAAGATTAAATTGCACACTATTCAAGTCTACTTCAAGGATATAATTGTCACTACATTGCTATTCTGTTGATTCCGCAAGAACACAGGTACAGGGGTACAAATACTGTCAGTACTTAGCCACCCACAAAAAGCCTACTCAGACACTAATAGCATCCTGTCCACGAAATAACAAAAGTGTCAATGGCAGATGGTGCACTGCCGTGAAAGGTACATTTTCTCCCCTGCTTGATTATCACATACCCACAGCAATGTCATGTCACATAAGATAAACAATCAATACCAAAGTGGACTCTCTCTATTACAAAAGATTAATGATTGAAATATAATGCATACTGTATACAAGTCCCGTGAGACTGATAAATACATACACCAACCAGATTTTACCACTTTTGCCTGGCTATCTCTGGTGATAAAGGGGAATTCCCCAATGTAGACATTGAGAGGGGGGGGGGGGGGTCAGAGTCTGCAAAAAAAAAAAAAAAGTAAGTTGCAATTTACAGAAAAATTCTGAATATTAACATGATGACTGTGATGTGCACAATTCTGACTGGTTTCCTAGAAATGTGTGTATTCTTATAAATTTTCAAAGTACATATGCATCATGAACTATGTGCAAAATTTTTCACTGGCCATTCCAGTAGTGTATATCATTACAAAATAAAAATACAGGGTTGAAAAATTATTTGATCAGCTTTCCAGCAACAAAAGGTTAACTTGGGTAAAACCACAAATTTCCAAGACCTTATGCAGGTTCTGACCTGGATTTGCTTGACTTCAGCTTATCAAATGCCTTCACCAGGTCAGGACATTTTCGCCTTGTTTTTTTTGAGTGTCTTTCGGCAGATACCCGTGACAATATTTAATCAGTGTTGTTCTTATTTCTCTGCATATTTACCTACGCCATGCCCTTGGGAAGATTTGTAGAAACATTATAAACAGATTGATGGCATGTCTTCCAACACCTTGACAAGAAGGGTTTTTGTCACTCTTTCAACACAACATAACTGTGAGACCAGTGACATTTACATCAATTTTGGAAACAAATATAAATACAAAACAAATCAACTTCAAAGCACATGCGTGAAGGCTACTTTCTCGTGTCAAGAACACTTTGTAACTTGGGATAAGCTTTGGTCATATGGTCATACATACTGGGGAAGCAAACTTGACATACTCTCAAACTGCCAAATACAAGTACAGAATTTTTTAGGATGAAAATAAGATCATCACACACACAAACTTACCCAAACACGTCCTACTGACAAAATGTGTAAGAAGGGGTTTTAATCATTCACATATAAATGTTATTATCACTGATAAATTTACTGATGCAAATGGAAGTAGATGTTACCATTGGGCTCCATGTAAAGTTAAGTCCATTGGCTTTTAAAGGTGTGTACATGTATAGACATACAAGATGAGTCCAAACTGACCCTGAAAAGTCTCTCTCTCTCTCTCTCTCTCTCTCTCCTCCCTCTCTCTCTCCTCTCTCTCTCTCTCTCTCTCCCCCCCTCTCTTAAGACTGAGTTAACAGCTTTCCTAAGTTAGCATAGATTGCACACTTAGCTGTTGACCTGGGTCATGTAATCCTGATAGGTCTCATATACAATTCTCAGTCAAAATTGTTTTTCATTACTGTTGGATTAGTTGAAAACACTGAAGCAGATGATATTCGACCGCCAACCAGTTTGGGCCAGTTTAACAGGGAAAGGGTTAGGCTATACAGAATCACACTCACATATTACCCCAAATATACTGTTGGGGGGGGGTGTCACTTTAGACCTGCAGACTTGATGAAGTAGGACATCCCAGCCTCCATATGAACCTGCCACATATCATGGACCATAACATTCGACAGCAAAATATAATTTATTCTCTGTTGCCCTCCTTTAGTCATTTACACTCTCACACTTCTGTACCTTGGACTGATTGAAGCATGAAAACACTATGTGGCTTTTGCCCATTTTAATGTATTGAAGCTCTCCCCCTTTGAACAGTAGATGATTCACCAGTCAAAATTAATAAATTCTGAAAGAATCCATCCAAGATGCCCCGGCTACACATTACTGAATGATCTATGCTCAACTGTATCCAAGACATGCCAGAAAGTGTTACCAGACGATTACAGCACCTCAGTCACTAGGTGCCATTCATCTGAAACATTTTCACTCTTCTGTTTAAAGGAACTTGACTTTGGCCTCGGGGATAATGCATCATGTTGTGACTACATGTATGTGTCTGAGAGAAGGCAACTTTGTCACATCGCCCTCTGTGCAGGGTCATTTCAAGCATAATTCACTTTAATTCTGATTCATGTAGGATAATTTGATCAATGAAAATGTGATGAACAATGATACACTGAATGTGGCTGCTGACTCATGGGCTTTAAATTCACAAATTGTCTTGCAATGCCATAGATACTGATCAGGGACACAGCAAAACAAGCAATGCTGTCACACGTAACTCATTATTACAGACCACCAATGTAATGTAATCAAAACTCGGGAACTGCACTTTAAATGTTCATGTATTTACCGTGCAGCTAAACAGATTTTGAGATGTCTGTCCTTCCATCATGCCAATGTTTGTAATGTTGCCACAATTTCTTGAAACTGTGATTCTGACATCTTTTGTAATCTCTACCCAGTGAGTGAAGCTTGAGGCTAAACGTTTCTTGGTTTGTGACATATTCATCCCCCCCCCCCCAAAATCATTTTACTTCAAAACCCAAGCAATTTTCATCTGCTTGTGATTAAAATAAGTTCCACAGATTGCTTGATGCCGATGTAGTCTTTCCTTATCTGCACTTTCTCCCTAAAATAGACATATATTATTCAACAGAATGAGCAGTGTTACCTCTGGGTAATGATGCATATACAAGACTAACCTTCATTCGAGTCAAACTTTATTGAGATGGTCTAGCCTTGATCATGAGCAGCACATGTACTGGCCATGATCAAGAAACTATCATTAAATATAAAATTATTATTTTTTTCTTATACATTTCTGTCCAAAAAATAAATAAAATTATCCCCCCTTGATCAAAACTATTGTGCACAAACAACCATTTCATTTATCATAAATTACAACTTCACATGGGGATAGAAATTAGCAAACAACTTCTTGATGGTTTAACCACATTGTAGTTAAATCGCAGAACTAACATTGTCCAGCAGACTTTGTTTACTGGTGTTTGTCTTGGAATTATGGAAAGCTAAAAATCAGAAACACTCTCGTCCAGTGGCCAAAAAAACTGAAGCATTATTATTGCAAAACAAACACAGTTACAGAAATTCTATGAGACACATTTTTTTTAAATGGACATGTATGTGTGACAAATATTGAGACAGAACCAATAAAATGTTGTGTCCATATTTGTGTGTGTTATGTACACAGCATTTTTATTTTTGACAAATTAGACAGTTGTTTATAACGCAATAATAGTATCAAAGGGACACCACTTTTAGTGTTTTATAATCTATGGATCATGATCTCAGGGGAAAAAATTATGCTTTGCACATGTTTATCTGAATACTTTTCACCCAAGGACACCAGAAACAAACACAATAATTAATTTACCTGACCATATCTAGACACAGGAAGTGGAACGCATATTACATTACTCTACATCTCTGCAGATTGTTTACTAAAGTTCTCAGATATGGCTGGCCTGCGCAACAGACCAACCTCTGTGCATGTTCATATTCTCCATTTCACCAAGATGATAACACAGAGGTTGGGTTTGTTCAGACGATAACAGGAATAGAGGATTGCCTCTTACAAGCACATTAACCTGTGCCCTCAACCCATAGTCTTCTAAAGTGTGCACAACATTCAAGACGTCTCTGGTCTTCCGTCACGATACTAAATGGCACCCAAGGTCAGCACCAATTTTAACGGTACCCTAGATTGAAGACTGCATTGGAGTTGACACGTTGAGACCAAAAAAAAAAAAAGGGTGGGGGGGGTATAAATTTGAAAAACTTTCTGATAGAAAGGATTTGAACAGTCTTACTGCAGCAATACAGATTTTTCAGGGCAGCAAGCACACAAAACGTTTAGAGAGTAAAATCTGCTGCACCCCTAATCCAATAGAAATAGGACCAGCAAATTTTTGGCCTGCAGGGCCAGAATTTCGGCAAGAATCCGAGAATCCATTCTGGTACAGATTCTCCCAAACTTATTTTTCTTTAAAAAGAAAACTAATTGACAAAAACCCAAATAGATTCTCACAAAATTTTGCAAAAATTAAGGCCCTGGGCCTGGATGACTGGCACATGAATCTGGTCAAACAAACATGGCAAGTTTCATCAATTCAAAACAATGGATTAGTTATGAGCAGCCTAGTTTTTCAAGAGAACTATCCAGGATCTTCCATCAGTAAAATGTGCATGGGGACCTTAGAATGTAGTCAGGTAATCCCCTGCTGACTGGACAGGATGGTGGTATGGCACACTACATGGATCTGTATACAGTGAAACCTGTCTTCATGGATCTGTGTACAGTGAAACCTGTCTTCAGAGACCACTCCAATGAGAGACCACCTGTCTTGAAAAATCACATTTTCATGATACTTTGCTTAGCACTTTCATCATCTTATCATATATACCTATGAAAGACCTCCTGTCTTGAAAGACCACAATTTGGGTCATTCCCGTCTTTTAAGACAGGTTTCACTGTATTGGCATCCTGCCAGTGTGGTACATGCTACAATCATGATAATGTAACTTACATAGCTCTTCCCTACATGTTTACACTTGGACCCTAATTGATAGAGCCCCATCAGCTAACATCGACTCTTTCACGCTGTGAATGGGCAAACGTGTCACATATCATCTGTTTTAACCCAAGTTTTAGTGTGATGAGTCAACAGTTTCCACAGGACATCTTGGGTGCCCTGTGCCCAGAGTGTAGCAAGCAAAGCTGATGATAAAGCCAATTGACTGTCTCAAATTTAGACCAGACCTGCTGGTACTTGAATGAGAGGGCTTGGCAATCCGGAAGTTAAAAGGTGGAATTGTTAAAATACACATATAAGTGTGACTATTGTCAGGGCTGGCACTCAAAGCAGTTAACTGTCAGGTCAAATTTCTGTACCCAGGTGTAGGATATGATGTGAAGGAGACTTACGCACAGCTTTCAAGCAAGGAGGGTAGAAATATATTTCTATCCTCCTTGTTTTAAGTAAAGCATTCACATTTGAAATGACAAGCTGTGACTTCCACTAATGAAGGCACACCAAGCAGACCTATGCACTTACAACAATTCACACAGCATTCACGCCAGCTGAGACTGAAAATTGTGTCATTAAGTAATACATAAATATATACACCCTATCATATAAAATGGAAGTGAGTAGACACGTAGAACCATTTCCAAGTGGATTCATCTGTACTGTTTGAGGTCTAAAACTAAGTGCTGTATGCACTGACAGAAATACAAATTTGTGATTAATATAAACTGACATGCCACTTCATGTTAAACTAAATGGACCCCAACTGGCAAGTTGGCGTTCAAAGAAATGATAAAACATAATATATTACACCAGGACCACTCACTACATGTAAACAGTGATATTGTATTTTCAACCAGAAAAGGTTTTCACTGACGATTCAATCAAGCTGCACACAAAATTCAGACCTGTATATTTGCACACCATATACCGCCTCTTTCTACACTGCTTTAGCCACATAATAAGCAAGTAACAAGTATGAATGAGAGCTTCCAGCCCTGAAAGGACCAATTTGAAGTGTAACATCACTGCCTGTCTCAATGTCAAAACCGGTTACAAAAGACATGGCCCTGAATACACAAAATTTTAATAACAGACAAGACATGGAGACACTTCAACTATGTCCCCATGAAACCTATGTTTTGTGCTGGGGGGAGGAGGGGGGTAATTCCAAAAATCTTGGTGGGGGTGTGCAGCTCGACCTTTCATAAAATGCACCCTTTGTTATAGCAATTTTTCCAAAAAAAAAACAAAAAACAAGAAAAAACCTTTGTTAGGGAATTTTTTAGACTGAAATAGTAGACAACATGGTCGCAAATTGGCATGAAAGAGCTCCCGTAAGAAAATTTTGATCTTAGTTAGGGAAAATTTCCCAAATTTTGGGCCTTAAAAGAGAAAAATTACACTTTTTAAGGAATATTTGGCAAAATATTATAGCTTTGTTCTGGAAATTTCACTGAACAGAGGGGCCTCTCAGAGCGGCACATACCCAGTATCGTCATGAATGGGAGTCCCCCCCCCCTTTCCGGGGTTTTGTGTCACTTGAAGTGCAGAAACTTAGGTGTATGTATGTGTGAGCAGCGAGGGTGCACTCGGTCCCAAGGCCATGGCCATATTGGTTCCCAATAAAACACTCATGTATGCTCCTTTAAAAACAGACAAAAAAAAAACAACTTATGGGAAAACTTTTCTCAGACACCCTCTTGACTGACACACATCTGGTGACCACGCGGTATAGGATTTTTCAACACCTCTTGACTCAATTCACCATGATGTACAAGGGAGTTTCTCATGCGACCACACATACAAAAGCATCTGAACTTGTATACATAAAAAAGGCATTCCGACTCCAACAGCCAATTCTGCCATGAAGCCAACACTACCTGGCCCATTGTTGATTCTTCCCACACTCAGACACTCTGATTCTTGGAGTCACATGTACACCTGTACAATATTCTGTTCCATATATTTTCCAGCCCCCTCCATGGCTCAGTGACATCTGACTGCAGTATCTGCAGATACTCTGGGCCGTGGCACTCAGATGGCATCGGTGCTTGAGCATGTTAGCTTACCGTTCCAGTGCCAATCCAAACTGCTCGGGGCTGGGAGACATGAAAGAACGATGGCAAAAAGTGGGGGGAAAAGCGCACTCCAAATTGCCAACATACACCAGATGTCTGGCGCTGATGGCTGAAGTAACAAATTTAACACTTTGATCTCTCAAGGCCACTCTACTAATGGCACTTGCGGGATGTCAGAGGTCATGGGTGAGAATGCCATGATTCATAAACCGGCAGGGCATGGCAAATGTAGCAGCCACAAATGCATGACAGCATCCAGTCGGCTCAGTCGGATTTAATACACATTTATTACACTGCAAGTCCAACAGAATACTTTGAACTGCCTAACTGCTCCGTCCAAAGAATGCACCCAACAAATTTTCCAACACCGATCTTGGGAAAAAATAAAGACTCATTCTTCCAATTTGCCCCTGATAAATCTGCCTCCCCGTTTTCAGCTCCTCTACCAATAGCCTCTATGTTGCAATCCCTGGGATTGAATGAGGACACTTCCTTTCTGGCTCATGTGGTACCAGACTTTCATTCAATTGTTTTGGGGTTTTTTTTTGTTCTGTAATTAGCATACAATGTCATGTAATCAAACCCACATGCACTTTGCATGCTTACCTCACAAGTCACTTTGCAGCATGTATTTTGCAAAATGGATACAGGACTTCAGCAGATAGCAATTTATAATTTAAATACTATACAGCTGTCCCCTGATTGGAGTCACATGACCTCACCTTGAGATTAACTTTCATGTGCAGTAATGCATATAAAATAAACGTATTTACCTCAAAATACTACATTTTATTTAGTGTTCCATATTTTCATCTCTGTCAAACCATTCATTTGCACATAAAAATTATATTGTCAAATTTCATTGGAGAGAACCCATATATTGAACCTTTTTAAAATTTTTAGGTCAAACCATGTGCACTCAAGGATCTATGACCAAAATTTTGAAGCTCACAGACTCTAGACATTTATCTTTGAGACATTACATGTACAAATCATTTTCAAAATATTTTTGTTTCAATTACAATTTTTCAAAATCCCCTCAAGTTGATCCAAAGAGGTTTTGTTACTTGCCACATTTGTTATCTGAATACAACTTGCCGGCAGAAAATCTTTTGAACTTACATCATCATCGTGGTCACCAGACTGGGCTGAAACCTGAATCTGGTCAACAAATGATGGGGAGCAAGAAAATTTCAAATTCATATATACATGTATTTGCAATGCTCCTTACCTGATTCTCAATCCTTGAGTGCAAAACATATACAAGCAGCACTTCTGGTTCAATAAATCTGATTATATGAAAGATCAAGTTTGGCAAAAAATACCATCAAAACATGTCAGCGTGCAACTTTGTCCAATATCAATGGAATACTTCAAATACATATAATAACCTGACATCTTGCAGATTCTCAAGACCATTACAGGCATGGGATATTATCAATCATGGTCATAGAGGTTGCTGTACAAATACTTGGCTTTAAAACTTACTTTCATGGCATTTACATTGTCCAAAAGCTGGCAGTGTTTTCCTGGACTAGTAAAATCTAAAGCAGGTCACATTTTTTTCAAATTCTTAGAACTGTCTATTCAAACCATTATCTGCAACCCTCTGATCATAAGTACTTTGTCATACATAAACCAAGTTCAACTTGAGATATTCAATTTATATGGATGGAATACATACATGTACTTGTATTTATTTTCCCATATAGTTCAGTCGGGCTTTTAGCCTACTGGAACTGGTGGCAGATCAGAGGTTGATCACTGAACAGGTTTGCAAGTACACAGAACAAATAACTATCATTCCCATTTTTTTTGTTGGCTGCTTGTTTGAATTAGCATATATCTACCCATAAAAAAGAGCTGGTCCTACAGTCCACATATTCTTTCACAAAGAAAGTCCAAATTCATACATGGGCAATTAAGCCTGAAAAAGTCGAATCAACTTTGCATCTATGTTGACACGAGACAAAGAATGACATGGAAAAAAATGGTAAACCATGCACTTATCATTTGACTCCAGTATCTCACAGACTTTCAAGGGAACAAAAGTGACATTGAGCGTACATGTGTCAATCCTGGCTGTGATGGGCTCATGCCTCAAATTGTACAATGTAATAAAATACTATGAGAAACTTTATGGCATAATAAATAGATAAATGCCTATCAGGTTCACCACCACATGTAAGTAACCAGTTGCAGCTGCTGCCGCCAACTTGGTCTCACCAATAGGGAGTGTAACTTGACCCGCTGTGCCTGTGGATTACCAAACAATCCCCAAAGAGTAAGTACTCCTATTAGCAGGTTCAGCAATTCACCAGGGATCCAAACACAATAATAAAGCTTCTCTAAAAGCCACAGTAAGGCAATCATCAGGTGGACAATTCAATAGCAGTGCGTTCTCAAAACAGGTGGTCTTTCATAAGAGATATAAATAAAATCATACATATAAGTTATAACTGCTTGTATGATGATGCCACACTTCATCAGTTTGTAAGTGTATATAATGTACATGTACCCTTCTGTTGAGGTGCATGAGAGAAAAGTGGGATTTTCAGTTGTTATTGGTTCTTTGATTGTTCAGACAGCTGAGCCAGAGATTAATTATACTGCATTCAAAATGACATTTGCTTTGTTGCTTCCCTACATCCCCTGTGTGAATTAACCCCCCACCCCACCCCACTGCACAAAGTGACCAGTAGTCAAATGTCATGTTTTCCTCCCTTCGCTTACCCTCTTTGTCAAATAAAACTAACTCTTTCCCCCTTGAACCAACCAAAACAGGCTGATGGTCAAATGTCTTCTGCTTCAATGTTTCGCACTAATTTCAACAGTACATGTGATGAAAAATGTTTTGGATGAAAACAGCTTTCTTTGGTGTAGATAAGGCCACACCATGGAAACCTGTTGACTCAGTCTTAACTCAAAGGGGAAAGGGATAAATGGCTGTTCACCACTTCATCTGTTCATATCCCAGCACATTATTAAACAGGGCCAGCCTGGGAAACGTCTTATGCAATGTAGACAACAAAAGCACTCTCCAATCTCAAGGAGCTTAAGTTATATCTGAACAGGTATAAGCTGAATTCATGTATCTGAGCAAGTGAGTGGGTTTCACACATTTGACTAAATAAGTTGAAACATCAAAACAAACATAATGTTTGTAAGGGATGGTTCAACATTTTCCTCATTTTTTTAATTAGTATTTACAGTAATTCAGGGGGGGGGGGGGTTACATGGGTCTGTACACTTTCACAGAATATGGAAAATGATGGTCAATTTTTTGCCTATTTTATGCAATTTTTGTACGATTTATTTTGGAAGATCGTCATTTTTAAAGTACTAATTCGGGGGAAGGGGCCATAAAATTTAGTGCCCTAAGTAGTAATTCAAAAATGATGCTAGCGTTGAACCATCCCTGAAACATATATGCCTATGATCTAATTTGCTGATGGACATTGTTACATGTAGGTTTCTGTGCCACCATAACCCTGATGACCACAAAAAATCATGGGTCATCTACTGACAATGATCTTAGTCCAGGGTTTCCACCAGAGGGTAAAAAAGGTAAAATAGTATACCCTAAAAAGTCTGAAGGGTACTTTTGCTTCCCCTAAAATTTTAGCCCAAAGGTAAAATTTTGGCATATATGTCCCAAAAATCCCCCCATAAAGTCTTTATTTTCAGACTTTTTACTTTAGAATATGAGCATCTGTGTACCCTAAAATTACACTCTGGCAGAAACCCTTACTAACCCTGCTAAGTTTGAAATGATGGGTGCAACAATTGTCAAGTTGTTGATAGGACAGCATCTGGTCTACCATCCGACATGAGCAAAGCTAAATGCCCCACTTCTTCCAGCAGGATCATAATGAGCCAAATGCATACATCTAAACAACTGCTCTCCAACGTGTTTGGATCAGTGAACGGAGAACTGTAGCACTGCATTAGCTCAACCTGCAGGGACTAGGTCTTTATCTTACTGTTCACAGACAGGCATAGTTTTACTACACGTCCATCAATGATCAAAGTACAGCTTTAACAATATCATACTCTGCCTTCCAATTTAAAATTAAAACACTATCTTCCTGTCAAACTCATGTACTTGACTGTTCATCAGCCCACCTGGTGTTAGCCTGTTTGAAACAGAACAGGTTAATGGCTTAATATTGGGCCAGGAAGTATCTAGCTTACCAACAAACCTAATTCACATACATAAATAAATTGCTGTGAAACACAATGTTTTGTAGTTTGTTTTTTTTTTTTTCTCATGCTGTTCAATATATCAGAGCAATCAAGGCAGCATGTTGGTCTTGACAGTTGTATAGTACACTCTGCATAAACCTGGTGGGACTTTCCTAATGATGTGGCCCATTTTCCACAGAAAACCATTCATGCATGGGCATATACTTCAACAGGTTCTTGGTCAACACAGAACTGTGTCCGTTTTACATCAAAATACCATGAGCACAGATTACTTGTTCATGCATCTACAAGTCCATCAACAATGTATCCAAGTATAGTGGATTCCCTGTAATAAAGCCCCCCCCCTCCCCCCATCACAATGCAGTAAGTGACCAATACATTTTTCCTTTCAAGAAACACCACCCTTGTGACATTGCTACTTATCTGTTGCACAAGGGTGGCCTTATCAGAGGACAGTTGTGCGCCATGCTGGAATAACCACAAAGTGAGAAAACCCCTGCAATATGCAGAACCACTCTGGCAAATACAATGTATACCATTAATAAGAGGAAGTACAACTGCAGACAGGTCCCTGTCATCACATGCACGGACCCTGTACACATGTTCACCTCCTCATGCAGACCTTGAGGTTATAAATTTGAATTGAATGCTTTAATGATTATGGAAATTAGAACACTATCATTTTGTATTGTGATTTGAAATACTTTTTACTTGGACCTAGATGTCTGTCTGGAAAGCCTCCAGATTAGTTATATTGTATTATAGCTATAAGGTAATCCAGGTTAACTCATTCCATACTAGTCCCTGATTTTTCTGTATATTTACCTAGATTTAGGATGACAATTGCATATTTAAATTCTTCATGAAAAGAGCTTTCATTCAAGTGCCAACATGCCTACAGTCTTAAGTCAGTGGTTCTAGCACTGCCTGGTAAGTCATGCTGCAGCTGCTGCAAGACTTGTCAGGCAGTGCCAGAACCACTGACCAAGACCTGTGACCATAGTATGGAATGAGTTAAATAAATGTACATGTACATGTAATTACAATACATGTGCGTCTTCAACATGACTGAAGCTTATTGCTATTGCCTAGCAACAGGAAAAGTGATTCCTGGGGGAAATTAATATGCATAAATTTGTCATTTGACCATACTGTGCACCTATGCAAGAATCAAATTGTCTAGGTGCAGCAGGTCTGAACAGTAGATCTTATAAAGTGCAATTATGTCCAACTAACAAGTGATGGAAAGTTTTCAAAATGGAACATGACAAAACATACAATAAAACTTGAAAGGATCAGGACTTTCAAATCTTGATATCATGCAAGCACAGCAACAGTTTATACACATATTGCCACACAATCAAGTTGGAATTCCAAAACAGTTCTGAAGCATTTTGGAATTATGATATTATGTACTTGATGTCAACTTGTTTCTCTTAAACACATGAATACAAACGCAGCTTAAATATGTTTATTTGCATACAGTGTTGAGTCATGTTTCTGAAAATTAAATGGTCTGCACCATGCCAATGACAGATGCGCCCATTTTCTTGTACCTTCTTTGAATTTCCACAATCATGTGCAGCATAGATTCTGAATCCACAAAAACTCAACACATGATACAGAACAGCACCACTGTCTACATTTGACTCAGACTCACACACTCATCTTAGTATTACTCTTAGTAACAATTTATCCTGGCATGCTCATATTATTCATATTACCACCAAAGCGAGCCAGCAAATTACCATTCTGCGTAGATTCATATATAAACTTTCCTGCAAAGCTCTGATTAAACTTTATTTAACTATGATTCAACCAATTCTCGAATGTGGATGTGTGCTCTTTGACAACTGTGGTCAGGGACTTTCTGATCTTATTGAATCCATACAGTTTGAAGCTGCCAAAATATGCACAGGTGCATTAAGGCACACATCGCATGCCAATCTCTTACGTGAGCTTTGTTGGACAACACTCTCCAGCAGAAGGAGGTTACTTCTTTACAAAATGTATCACAACTTAACACCCTCCTATCTCACCCAACTATCAATGCTTGAAACTTCTGCCACACTCACTCCATACGTCCCATTAATTGCAAAACTAAACGCTTAGACAAATCCTTCCTACCTGACACTATCAAGCTGTGGAACAATCTTCCCTCCAATATAAGAGACTCAATTCCCCTCCATATATTCAAATCAGAACTGAAAGCAACTCTACTAACAGTGGATCATGTTTCTGTTTACTATGCCCAAGGACACAGATTTGCCAACATTTGTCATACCCAGCTTTGTCTTGGATTCTCGAGACTTAACTTTGATCTCTTTAAAGTCAACATCATCCCACAACCTACATGTTCTTGTTCCTACCCCACTGAAAATCTGCAACATTATCTGTTCTTTTGTCCAAAGTACTTATAAAATTAAACTTCTCAACTCCATCATCCCTATTATTGCTCCTGGCATCCACCCGAATCTGATTATACACACAGCGAATGACAGACTAGCTCATATTCTTCTCTTTGGTAGCAACGAATTGTCCATTCCCTTCAACATACAACTTTGTGATGCTATCCACAGATATGTCGTAGATACCAGATGCTTCATATTTTAGTTCTGTTATGCAAAAAAAAGCAGTAATTTTCAATTCAGTTGTCGCTGATTTACATAATCTTATTTCTTCAATGTCCTTTATGAAATTTCCTACTGCTGGTCCATATCATTGTGAACTATTTTGCTTTGTTTTGCATTTTGGTAACTTAAACTACTGTGGTTTTTGTATGCAGGGTAGAAATATGAAGCATGTGTACAGCTTCTCTGTTAATTGAGCATCTTTGTTCTTGTTTTGTCCTGTGTGTTTTGTAATATACATTTTGTGTGTCACTCCATATTCTGGAGAACCCCTAGATTGGTGACATCCCGATGTACTATAGAGCGATCCAGTTGAAAAAAAATAAGTTTAGACTAATTTTTAACAGCATGTGTATCCTCTCTGGTCCATTTATTACCATCGTGTCCTACTCTGATTAGTCTTGGCCCCTTGCAAACATTCTAATAGTACCAAATTCCATCCTACAAGTCCCATGCTTTTCAGCCATGCACACAAAAACAAATCACCACAGTATGGACATTAAAAACAACTCTTTACTGTGTTAAATATGGATTACTGCATTGCAATTCCCAAACACACATCCACAGAGAGGCTTGTACTAATACTACACCACCTGAAGTCATCATTACACAAGAGAGCTGTCAGTGCACTTCACCAAAAGCAGATGGTCCAGGACTCCCTCCCATCTGACCCACATATGCTCAGCTTCAACCTGGGATGCTTGTGAACACCAAGATCAAACAGACTTTCCCCAAATTCCTATCTTGTCCCTTCAAGGGGGCAGACGGAAGAGTTTTCTAACGTTTCAACCCAAGCAAAGATGTCTAAAATTACTGCTTATTGCCCATTTAGCCGGAGTATGCCCCAAGACTTAATGACAAACGGGTGTTTATTATCAGTGCCTCTAGCGGCTATCAGCATCTGCAGGCACGCTATCATCCCATCGAAACCATGGTCCATGGTATCAGCACATCAAGCGACCGTTTCAGATGGAACGCTTTTGCCTTTTTTTAAATTTTGACTTGATTGTCAAGTACAAACAGTAAATTTGTCTGTGGCCGCAATCACTACCGTATTTCTTAACAAATACATGGATTTCTCTCAAAGCAGTTTCGGATATACGCAGATAAGTTTGTTACAAACACAGACGACTGCGAATTCTGAGAACACCTGACACCGATTTTGTGCAGCAACCTACTCGTCAGCTTGTCACTAATAGTGGCTTGAGAGTCCGACTCGGTTTAGATTTTACGGCCCTTTGTCAGCGACCGAGCTCAAAATTTCCCCCAACATACTCACTGACTTTGACTAGAGAACCTTCGCTTGCTTAAAACAGCGATTCATGAGGTATTTCTTAGCTGACTTACCTGCACTGGAAACCATTAACGCGGGTAGAGTCTTCACGGACGACCAAGTTTTCTTTCGCCCACCTATTCACATGTAAGATGTCTCTTCACGCTTTATGCCCAAATGGTTTCCGGTTTATTTCCGCACAGGTCCGGTGTCACAGCGATAACGACCACAGAGAAAGCTGCCGAGAGAAAGTGGCAATGTCATGATGTGAGATTAGTATGAATATTGTTCGGTCTTTGTATTTATTACATGGTCCGAGAGGTGTTCTCATGTGGGCCAACCGACTATAATTCGTTCAAATTTACATTTGTGATCTCTTTTGATATGCTGGTAACAGGAAGTATTAAAAAGCGAAAATAGAAGAATAAGTTTACCCAACAAACATTAAATATGAATTAGTTTGTAACATTAATCATTACAGCCGTAACAGTTTGCTATGTCACAGACTGGATCGTAGTTATCAGAGAGACAGACAGAATTAATAAGTCCATTATATTCCATTGCATTTTTTGTAAATCCATCCAAAGAATATATATCTATCTTGTGAAGTACAAGTGAAGATCAACATGTAGTTCTCATTCACATATTTTATGGTGTATACACAGTGATACAAATCATGATCAATTGTGATATCCGCTGGACATCCAGGCTGTGGAGCTCCTGGACAGAGATATTGTACACTTGTGGTAAATGAGCAGTCCTTACAGATTTGTACATGCCAGCTTACTACATATTGTACAATATATTCTATATGTTTTATGGGTTTTTTTGTTTGTTTTTTTGTTTTTTTTGTTTTGTTTTGTTTTGTTTTGTTTTGTTTTTCTTAACCTTGCATAAACTGTCTACTATGATGAAGCATCTTATGTACTATGGACTTTTAGTCTGAAATAAAGCTATCTTATCTTATCTTATCTTATTTTAATTGGCATTTTTTGTATTTGTGAAATTTATGGAAGCATTTGAGCTGAATACTAGGATATCTACTGTGCCTGTCGACTCATTATATCTGCGCGGAGTCTCTCTCTCTCTCTCTCTCTCTCTCTCTCTCTCTCTCTCTCTCTCTCTCTCTCTCTCTCTCTCTCTCTCTCTCTCTCTCTCTCTTCCTTCTGCTGTCTACAGTAAGAAAATTTTCTCAGAGACTGGTACAGTTCAAATGCAGCATTTTGCATGGCCATAACCCTATTATTGAAATGATCCTCTGATTTACTGTAATTATGTCTAATATTTTTTTAATCAAGCAAATTTACAGGCAAGTGAAAATTTCAATCTTCCACGCTTTGAATACTATCCTTGCTAGTAGTGTTAATCTGACTTTTAAAAAATGTAGATTTGTGCTTTGGGCGCAATCAACGAAATGAAAATAAAACTTGTGAATTTTAATTTACGGCCAATAGACACACTTGGAAAACTTAAAAGTTCTTCAAAAGTATCAACGGATAGAAGTGTCAATCCAACTCGAATGTACGGATTTGTGCTACAGGTGCATCTAATGAAATGAATACCAAAGTTGTAGAAATTTAATTCATGCTAAGCAGACACACACGGGGAATTTAGATGTTGAATACCTGCCACAGCACTATAGATTGAGGTGTCAATCCAACTTCAGTTTCAGTTTTATAAGTTTGTGCTTTTGGCGCGTCTGACGAAATAGACAGAGAGATGGATGGATGGCTGGCAGGCTGGCTGGCTGGCTGGCTGGCTGGCTGGCTGGCTGGCTGGATGGATGGATGGATGGATGGATGGATGGATGGATGGATGGATGGATGGATGGATGGATGGATGGATGGATAGATGGATAGATAGATGGATAGATAGATAGATAGATAGATAGATAGATAGATAGATAGATAGATAGATAGATAGATAGATAGATAGATAGATAGATAGATAGATAGATAGATAGATAGATAGATAGATAGATAGATAGATAGATAGATAGATAGATAGATAGATAGATAGATAGATAGATAGATAGATAGATAGATAGAAGTTGTGAAAATTTAATTCATGCCAATCAGGCACACTTGGAAAGCTTAAATGCTGAATATCTTCAAAGATGATTTGGACAAAGGTGCCAATCCAACTTCAATTCAGTGGTTTGTAATTTTTAGGCGCATTATTGAAATGAAAAGGTGGTATAATTTTAATTCATGTTCATTTGGCACACTTGGAAGGTTTAAATGCTTGACCATTTCAAAACAATTCAGAAGCAGGAGCCAATAAAATTTCATTTCAAAGGATTATGTTCAAGATATGTTCGATAACAATTTATCAACAGTTTTAAAATTTTAATATTGCAACTTTTCAAGACACATTCACATATTTGCCCTCAAGCAAATATTATTTTACTATTTTTTCATGTCTTTTAACACCGTTATTATTGTTAGCTTTGGTGGGAAAGAATACATCAAAACGCTTATCGAAGTTTAGCAAAATTACTGTCATCTCGGAGAGAGAAAAAAACATCTTATTTCCTCCCCTAAGCCTTCATTGTTATTCTTTAACGTATCCATAAATGGTGATTTCAACCATTCTTTAAATGAATAATCAAATAGATGATAACTCTGTCATGTCTATCCCTACATGGTACATCTGTGTTCCGAGAAAGAATTATTTACAAAGAACTACCAAACAGCCATTATCATCGAGCGATCAACAAAACTTATACCATGGCCAAACAAAAGCATAGGTCAGACAAAAGTCAGTGGTGTCAGCATCAGTCTTGGAATCCCCAAATTCAATCTGATATTAAAATAATGGGTTTTAGCTTGACATGTATATGTTTCATCTCTCTTAACTTGTACCTGATGCTGTTTATCTTTAATAAAGAAAAAAAAAAACGTTAGGTTGATATCAGCTTCAAACATGTAGGCCTAAGCAATGACGATGTAAACAATATTATGGCATCACTTGATAGTAGAAAGGTGTTGGTTGAAATCACTGAAGAATGCTGCCCCGATGATATCATCAACAATGGCTCAATTTTGAATAAAATGGTGGATAATAGCACATTCCCAGACACTGCAAAATCAGCTGAGATTATTCCCATTCACAAAAAAAAAAAAAAAACAAACACAAAAGTTACACTCTGGGTTCCAAAGAATTATCGCACAGTAATTATTCTAACCAGCTGCTCACCAAAATATATGAAAGACCGATCCTGTGGACAGCTTCAAGACTCCCCCGATACTATCTACCATGAAATGATCTACGCTTTCAGGGCAGGTTATAGGTGTCATCATGTTTTACTTCGCTTTGTAGAAAACTGGAATGCTGCCTTAGCCGTTTCACTGTCAACTATAGTCCCATAGAATGTAATGGTTCAGGTCAACAGCTTTCTTCGGCACACTTCGGGAGCAATTCGCCCGAAGTGCTCGAGCTCAGAAAAGAAAACTGTTGATTCAGTCCAAACTTGGCACTGAATGAGCTCAAGCGACGTTGCTATGTAGAGGCCCTCTTTGTTGATTTATCAAAGGCTTGTGACTGTCTTCCCCATCATTTGCTGGTATAAGTTAAAAGTATGTCGGCTTTCTGATAGTGTTACTGCCTCACTAAGTATAGCTATCTAACAGACAGGTCTCAAAAAGTTAAAACTGGATCTACCTACAACACAAGGGTAAAGATAATGAAGGATGCACCGCAAGGATCTATATTAGGCCGGGCACTTTTCAATGTTGATCTGAACGATATATAAGGTGTAATTAAAAACAGCAAATTATTTAACAACGCTGATGACAACACCGTGTTAGCGACTGGCAAAGGCAAAAAAAAGCTGTTCAGGAAACCTGTCCTTGGGGGATTAAACATCACAAACTGGTGCTCCATAAACTACATGGAAGGAGATCCGACGAAGTTTCAGGCCATAGCAGCGAATGATGTGGTTGAAATAGATATTAACAGTAACTTTATAAAAGCAGAGCCCCAAGTATCTTTACTTGAGGTATCACTGGACCTCAAACTAAACTTTTTCCACAACCTATGCCGGAAAGGAGTCCAACAGTTAAATGTTTTGTGTCAACTTTCGAACTTTCTTCACACGCTTGCAAAACCAGCCATCTGTAAAGCCCCCATCCTCAGCAAATTGAACTATTGCACAACAGTGTAGCATCAGTGTAGGCAACAAGATAAGGCTAAACTTGCAAAACTCTAGAAGAGAGCTTTGATTTTTGAAACCGATAATAAAGACATGTATGTATGTATGTATGTATGTATGTATGTATGTATGTATGTATGTATGTATGTATGTATGTATGTATGTATGTATGTATGTATGTATGTAACAAGATGCGGTCTGTAAACCACCGTGCTATAATGACATCTGGTGGCCTCCGAGGACATGAAAGTTCAAGTTCATGATTTCAACCCCATGTGCATGATTATGGATGGTTTACCATCCACCGAACAGCTGATAGTGCAGTGACGAATTGGGGGGAGGGGGGGGGCAGGTGCGAAATACTCACAGGGGCTATGTGTTGCTTCAATCTCTGCTATTGCCCTTTTAACCTGCAGGACACAGTTAAGCAAAGAAGAATGTTAAGCACAAAATACACACATTATGTCGAATCGGCTAGTGTACCTCAATAAAAAAATGAATTAACTGAAATAAATGAACACTACATATAGGCATATTTGTGGTGGACATTATTTTCACGAATAAAGGCACGAAAAACAACTTTTTTTTCATCATTTGATGAGTTGGGGGTAATTTATACATTCCCAAATCACGTAATTCTTTGTTCTTTCCTGTATTGTGTTGCGGATCATCTTTTAATCGATCATTGTGTAAAATACAAGATATTTTTGACAGGAATTAAAGGGTGCATCGTATGACAATTTTTTTTTCATCGCAAAAGTTTGTTCGTGTCAGAATTGGGTGGAAGCTTATCATTATGTCTAAGAGAAGTTCTGCATCTGCTGTGATTTCAATTGTTTTGTTTCCTCGTGGCAATGTCGCAGAAAGTAGCAGGAAAACTTGCAATCTTATATCTATCCTTCTCTTACCTTTATACTTAATCCAGACAAATAACATTAACATATTTAAGGGTAGAAGGAACATGAAAGTGCTAATGAAATTTGGTAAAATACATGTATGTACCGTCAGGTATGCTATATTAGGGCAGCTGATTCACATATTCAAGACAATTTTAAACTTGTCTGGTATTTTAGCTGGTATTTTTTCAAACAAGGAACATACTTGTATGCATACATACATACATACACACACACACACACACACATACATACATACATACATACATACATACATACATACATACATACATACATACATACATACATGACTTATTGAAAATATGTGACAGAACACACTTCCGTGACGGAAAACAGAATATAATTTGCTGGAAGGAAAGAATATACATAAATTCCCCACAACTGGACCTATATGGAGTAAGTCTGTCCGATGTAACTTTTATCTTATACTGATGACAAATGTTAGCAAATAAACAAAAATTTCATTATAATTATTTCTTCCCATTACTCTGACGGGATCAAGATATAAATTGGTTTTAAAAATGGAAAAAAAGATATGCTTCACAGCAAATCTGTCTGAGTGCCTTCAAAATGAGAACAGTTTGAAATGCTGCACTTTGCCTTAGTTCAACATTATCTAAAATTTTGTGTATTAGGCTAATTTGCATAAATTAGAATGCTAAAACTGTGGTTCTTGGTTCATTGGATGTGGCCATGTCACAAACGTATAAAGTGAAGTTTGAATAAAACTACGATCTATAATAGTTTGAAAGCTATTCAGCATTTTAATTTTGTGTATTTACCTAATTTGCATAAATTAAAAGCCTACAACTTTGATTTACGGTTCATTGGATGGGGCTGTGATACATACCAACAAATTGAAGTTGGAATGTCACCTCTATGTATAATATTTTGAGTTATTCAAGGTTTAAATTTTGTGTATTCATTTTGTTTCCATAATCGAATTTTACAATTTTGGATCATGTTCTATTGGATGCGGCTATGTCACAAACCCATAAATAGAAGTTGGAATGGCACCTCTATCTATAATAGTTTTTAAGCTATTCAAGATTTAAATTTAGCATATTCACCTAATTTGCATAAATTAAAATCCTACAACTTTGGTTCATGGTTCATGGGACAAAGTTGCCAATAAAATACCTGATTCGGGACCGGACATACTATGGAAAGGACCTACTAGTATATACAAGTTCAATTTATCTAACTTTAATTCTGCTACTGTTGTACGAGAATTACAAGGGCTTTCAGAAGTGACTTCAGTAGATATCATAGGCGTCGATACTAAACTACTACGGCTTGGTGCTGAACAAATAGGAAAGGTCAGAAATGGCTCTGAGGCGTGTATTCGCCCCAATACACAACTGAATACAAAACATTTGGAGGGCTAGAGCTGTGTATTCTCATTTATTTGTATGTTAAAGCAACTTTAAATAAACTAGTCACTTTTGTAGCTGTGTTTATATGATTTTTGTGAGGTATTTCGTTATGCATCTAGATTTAGTGTCTGAAATTTTGTGTTTCTGTGTGCAGTAGTTTTCAAGTTATTAAGCTGCAATTTACAATGTAAAATAATGGGAATACACAACCCTAGCCCTCCACTGACTGCAGTGCCCTCTTTTAGGCAGTTCTTGAAGCTTCTGTTCTTTTCCTTTCCTATTGGTCCCTCTATTACACACATTTTCAATCTGTCAATTTCACAAGCAGTATAGTGCCAGCTGACTGGAAATTGTCCCGCGTCACACCAGCTTGGAAGGGACAGGGTCAAATGCTTGAATTGAACAATTACAGGCCTGTATCTGTTGGGTCTCACGTGGGCAAAATCATTGAAAAGGGAGTCCAATGCCAGTTGTTAAACTATTTAGTCACGCATGACTTTGTAAGTGCTGACCAAAGCGCTGGAAGTTTGAAATGGCAGACAACTAAAGAGAGGAGGCAGTTTCATATGGCTATTCTAATATTCAAATGCACGCATGGTCTAGTTCCTATCTTTGCGACCAAATCTGCCTTCTAAATGAAATTAATCACTATTCAACACGATACGCAACGGGAAATAATATCCATGCGCCCCCCCCCCCCCCAAAGAAAAGTATATTCAAACGTTCGCTTGTGTACGAAGGTGCTTGCATTTTTAATAGCCTGTCGGACTTAAAGGACTGTAAAAATGTGTGTGATTTTAAATGTCAGTATAAGGCTCACTTTTTTAAATGATGTATCTTAATACCTGTGTTTTTCAACTCCTTTTGGTGTTCTAGTCGTGTAGATTTGTTTAATAATTTTGCCTTGTCATTAACCCTTATAAGCTTTTAGTAAGTTTTAGTTTTGTTTCCTTTTACATTAAATTTTTAGCTAAGTTATTCATCTAGATGTGTGCTGGGCCCCTTGGAAGAACAGAGATGTGCTCTGAAAGGGTCACCCAGGGTAAACATATTCTTAAATAAATAAAATTGGATGTGGCTTTGCCACAAACTTATACATTGAAGTTGAAATTGCATCTCTATCTATAATAGTTTTGGAGATATTCAACTTTATTTTTTTTTTCAATACCTGATTAGCATAATTTGAAATTCTACAACTTTCATTTACTGTCCATTATATTGGCAAGTGTCACAAACCTATACGTGCACATTGGAATTTTGCGTCTATCTGCAATAGTTTGGAAGGTATGGAGCTTTTAAAATTTTAATTGCACCTAATTTGCATAATTTTAAACATCATGTCTATTCCAAACCAGGTGCACAATTTCACTGGTAGGTCAGTCACCATGACAAGTTAAGTGGTTTTCGGAACAATTAAATAGTGTCCGAGAAAAACCCTGAATTCTTGGAAGCACCAAATGTGTGGGTTGGCACCAGACATAAAAGCCGGCACGTCTCTGAGACACGGGGAGAGGGGACGAGAGACGTGTCAGATTATGTTAGCTTGCTGCACTTGATTGTTCATGTGTCAAGGCTATCGTCTTATCTTACACGGAGAATAGCACAACTGCCCGTTGCACTCCACATTCTGCATGTAATGCTTGGTATTTTAATGGACACTTTTATATAATGGCATTAGACTGAAATGTTGTATTTATTGTATGGCGACAGTTAAACACACTGACATTATTTTGGGTATAGCTCAGTCAGTGGCACCTTGATAACGGAGGAGCATAAATGGTTAGGAGCTACATACACAAATCAAAGAAGGAAAAACTGTATTCCTCGACAAAAGAATGATCAAAGTATGTTATCAAAGCATACAGGTTATTCGTTAAAGCTGTGTCAAGATAGACATTTTGCTTTTCTCCTTTCTTTCTTTGTGTGTGTGTGTGTGTGTGTGTGTGTGTGTGTGAACACAGGCATTTCGTTTTTTTCTTTCAATAATTCTTGCTTGCTTGCTTCCTTCCTTCCTTCCTTCTTTACACCCTAGTTTGGTCCACATGAGTTCTCAGATATGTTTGTACATAACACCGAATTGGCCTTAGATACCTTCTTGTAGCAGTATGCATCTGAGCCAAAAGTCACAATATGCAAAAAAAAATATGTAAATTAAGGGCAATTAGAGTTTTTAACCCTCATATCTCCAAAGCTATTATAGTTTCAAGTGACATCTCCCCTCCAATTCCTAGGTTTGCAGAAATTTAATTTGTGCAAATTAGCAGCATTTAAAAAACTTTGAATGCTGAATATCTTCAGAACTATTACAGGTAGAGGTGCCATTGTAATTTATATGAGTTTCTGATGAGCTGCAACAAAAAGGACGGTTTTTGTTTATGCCAACCAGAGACATCTGAACAATTTAAAGGTTGAATATCTTCTGTAACAGATATAGGTGTTATTCATTTTCATAGGTCTGTGATGTATGCGCGCTCTATGAACCACAAACAAAAATTGTAGGAATCTAATTGCTGAGAACTGAAGCCATTTAAAAAGTGTAAATGTTGAATATCCTTAATGCTATGATTGGTGCATGGCAGTGCCATTTTCACTTCTTTTATTCATAGGTTTATGCTGTAAGCGCATCCAATGAAACACAAGCACCAGTTGTAGAACATTCATTTATGCTTCATGAATTTGCATTGGCATGTGGCTAGTTTTCTAATCCTCTTTAAAGAAATAAAGTATATTAACAAGCAAACAAACATTTAGGTTAACCCAAGTTCAATTCATTAGTTTGTGCTACAAACGCGTGCAGTGCACAGTGAATAAAGTTGCAGTATGTTAATTTTATACTGATTAGGAATAAAGTTTACAAAATAAATGTTTCAATATCACCAAAAAGATCAAAATATCATTTAATGAAGTAAATGAAAATTTGTAATGTTCAGTATAGACATGTATCTTAATACATGTTTCAATATCACCAGAAAGATCAAAATGTCATTTAATGAAGGAAATTTAAAATTTGCAATGTTCAGTATATACCTGTATCTTCAAAACTACGAAAGATGTTCGTGTCAGTGTTGTACAGGATTTTCAAAACTATGAAAGATGTACATGTCAGTTTAGTTTCTTTGTGTGTGTGTGTGTGTGTGTTTGATACAGACATACATACGGAATAACGAACAGTTGTTCGAGGTGTTCAAATTACGCCAATTAGGAAATAAAAAATTGAAATTTCTGATACACAGTAGCGACAATGCTGTAGATGAAGAAACTGCATGTTTATGGTCCTCAAAATCTCCGAATTAAACAGGAGAATTTTTTCGTTCAACTACTGTATTCTAGGATGTATAAGATTACCCACTTTTATTTGCAAATCTTTTCTCGCTTTCAAAAAAACAACAACAACAAAAAAGAAAAAAAAAAAGAAAATAGAAAAAGAAAACAAAGAAAAAGAAAACAAAAAACAGAGGGTACAAAAACCACTCACAAATACAAATATTCATTGCAAATTTATAATATGGTTGTGTTAATTGTAAACTTGAACTTCTTGTTGCTTTCAGAACTTTTATTTATCTTATCTTATCTTAATATATCTTAATTATTTATTTTCACATTTATGGATAATTTCAAGTTGCAGCAATATTCAGCTAAAAGGTCTAGTGCTTTCTGCTAAACGTATCCACTGGCACCATTACTATGAAAGTATATTTAGCCTTGCACTTACAAAAAACTAAGCAGAACTCTATCATCAATGTGTTGATATATACCTTGCCCATCTTTATGGCACCACAAGCTTGTCCCTCTAACACTGTTGGGAGGTCATTGATAAACAAGTTAAACAATATAGGGTTTAAATTGCACCCAAGTCTGGTTCCCACTTTCAGTGAAAAGAGCTCAAACAATACATAAGCACCATCTATCTTAGTTCTTACACAACTCTTTGATTTGAGTCAGAGATATATGCTTTATATCAGGTTCCCTACCTTGGAACATTAATTGTATTAGTATAATTTAACTGAGACAGACTCATACGCTTTCGTAAGATCTACAAAGCATCCAAAAACAAATTTTCTTTTGCTGTTTTATTTATCAATAATTGTCCTCTTCAGAACAATAATATGATAGCAAAACTATATTTCTTTTTAAAACCTATCTGGGAGGGAGGCAATAATCCCTTGCTCTGTGAGAAATCCACAGTTCTTGTGTTCAGGACTGAATTAAATAGTTTACATTTAATTGAGATGGCAGTGGTACATTCTTTGTTCTGCATGTGTAATTATAAATACTAGTTGTCTGTTTCTGTGCGCCTAAAAGATCTCAGCAGTTGACACCGCGATCTGCATGTGGCAACTCAAGTTTAAACAGCCAAAAAGGTAGAATGAAGCTGGACGGAATAAGGAATAATAACGATTCAAGTGTGATATATTGTTTCCCAGCTTGATTGTGTTAAACCTGAATATCTTCAAAACTATTATAGATAAAGATGTCATTTTAACTGCTACTAGGGGGTTATTGACCATTGCGCATGTAATGAATCTAAAGCGAAAGTTGTAGCCAATGAAATTATGCTAATTAGCAGCATTTAAAATTTTAAAACTTGAATATCTTCAGAACTACTATAGATAGAGATGTCATTCCAACTTCTACTAGGGGTTATTGACCAGTGCGCATCTAATGAATTTAAAACAAAAGATGTAGCAATTTAAATTATGCTAAATAGCACCGTTAGAAATTTTCAATCTTGAATATCTTCAAAACTATTATAGATA
The DNA here is from genome assembly GCA_964020975.1 of Hermodice carunculata. Lineage (NCBI taxonomy): Eukaryota > Metazoa > Annelida > Polychaeta > Eunicida > Amphinomidae > Hermodice > Hermodice carunculata. The sequence goes on from CAXHWN010001660.1 coordinate 72,205, forward strand.
GAGATGTCATTCCAACTTCTACTAGGGGGTTATTGACCAGTGCGTATCTAATGAATTTAAAACAAAAGTTGTAGCAATTTAAATCATGCTAAATAGCACCATTAAAAATTTTAAATCTTTAATAACTTCAAAGCTATAATAGAGATGCCATTGCAACTTCTACTCGTGTGTTAGGGAATAGTTGTACATTGCCACACCAATATGCTTTGAAGACACACACACTGATTTGCTATGCAGCAAATCATCTTTCCTAGTTTCTTTCTTTCTTTCCTTCTTTCTTTCTTTCTTTCTTTCTTTCTTTCTTTCTATCTATCTATCTATCTATCTATCTATCTATCTATCTATCTATCTATCTTTCTTTCTTTCTTTCTTTCTTTCTTTCTTCTTTCTTCTTCTTCTTTACCAGCAAATTTGTCCGATTCTTTTCTCGGACACTATCATACACAAAAACTCCAAACTTGGCATGATTGTACCTCATTACAATGAGATTGACCGTTGTATACAGAGGAATGAAGATGTTTAAAGTTATGCAAATTGTGGGCATTTGGATTTTTAAATCTTGAATATCTTTAAAAGTATAATAGATAGAGATGTCATTCCAACTTGTACTAGGGGGTTATTGACCAGTGCGCATCTGATGAATTTAAAACAAAAGTTGCAGCAATTTAAATTATGCTAAATAGCACCATTAGAAATTTTTAATCTTGAATAACTTCAAAGCTACAATACATAGAGATGCCATTGCAACTTCTACTCCTGTGTTATGGAATAGTTGTACATTGCCATACCAATATGCTTTGAAGACACACACACTGATCAGCTATGCAGTAAATCATTTTTCGTGGTTTAATAATGCCTTCGTATTTAGGCCAAATACAAAGGCGCGGGTAATAATTAGTTAGTAATTGCTATCATAGATGGCGCTGTAGCATAAATCCTCGTTGGTCAAGCAAAGCACCCAGCACACTTTTTCTGGAACGGGATAATTTTGACTATCGGTGAGGAAATCATGAACATTGCTTTAGTTTGAAAGGAGCAAAATTGCTTAGTTAACGTTTGAAATGTGTCCATCGACAGTTAATTTCTCTCTATTTCCTTTTGTCTTTGTGGATTCTTTCTTTTTCGTTCTAAATTTTGCGCGGATGCTTTCTCGGACAGCATTTAAAAAAAAAAAAGAAAAAGAAATAGCAGCTTTGGTTTGGTTATACCTGGATGCTTCGCATAGGGTCTCTTTATGAAGTGAAATACAAATATTCAGAATTATGCTGACTCAAAGCTCTAAAATATGAACTTTGATCCAACTTCTAACTAAATTTCATCAACCAATCAAGCAGACGTCACATTTTAAATGTGCTGAATAAAGGAGTCTAAATATCAAATATAAAACTGTTTAGAAGATAACAGATAGATAATAGATGCCATTGCAACTGCATAAAATGAATATTACACGAAAAAATTTTGAAAAATAAAGGAAGCGGGAAACCATCAAATTAGGTGGACAGAGATGCTATACAATTAACAGGAGCAACGATACTACATTTTCTATGTGGTTCGGAACCATAAAAATAGCAAAATCCAATCTCTCTATAAGCTCCATACCCATGAAAAGTGGCTTTGCTGAGGAATAAATCTTTTCTTGTTATGAAATAACTCCCAACAACCGCAATTCTGGGAAACTAAATGAAAAAAAAACCACACAAAAAACGGCATCATCGCGTGATGTTTCATTAAATATCACACAATGGACTGTAATTTAAATATTATTCCAAATGAACGAGGTGAACTTTTTCAAGATGTTAAATGGCTCTTTCACACTATAGTCATCTTATAATAATTGATGTGTGAATTCAGCAATTCAACGGCACAAATTTTTTCTACACTGTAAATCAGGACTGTGTGAAATTGTACATATGAATCTTCTTTTCACCGTCTATTTCAATAGATTTTACTCCAATGTGCTTGGCTTTCAATTTGAATCGGTGAATTTAATCATTAATGCATGTTACTTGTTCTACACTCAGTTGTCCGTCTTATAATTTTCCACCCGTGCAATTGAGTTGCATGCGCTGCAATATATGATTAATATAAGACACGCGTTCTTTTGATATTTAAAATGCCGGCTCTCTGGGCCATGCACGTTTATGCCAAGGAGGTTATTTTTTCATCGTAAAGGCAATTCGCCAAAAGCGCGCCTAGGAAAGCTGTTGACTGAGTAAAAATTTGGCACTGAAAGACTTAAAACTTGTATTGTTTAATATAGTCGTCTTTGATGTGTCGTTTTGAATTATGGGCGGTGGCATGGTTGCCTTCACTTGACGAATGCATGGTTTTGGTGTTTGTTGGTCCATTAACTGGTCGCTTATAGAATATTCCACTTTATCATATCTTGCATGCAAATAAAATGTATGTATGTATATGTATGTATGTATGTATGTATGTATGTATGTATGTATGTATGTATGTGTGTATGTATGTATGTATGTATGTGGGGGGGGGGCACATACGCAACATCAGGGTAGATGTGTTCCTCGGACATTTTTATACAATACCCTTTTTTAGTCCTGCGGCAGTTATGTAAAAAGGTACCCTTTCTTAATCCTGTAATGTGTTGAAAGGAGGGGGGGGGGGGGCTTTTCTAATCCCGGGAGTAATGAAAACAGGGCCTTTCCCGCGGCAAATACCCAGTACAATCCTACACGGGAGTACCCCCCCCCCCCCGTATGTACATTGTATATATGTATGCATTGAAAAATGTTTGAAACTGTGTTTGACTTTTTTACTGAAATGTTTAGGATTTTTTTTTTTGGGGGGGGCGGTCGTTGTGATGCTATTGTAGAAATAAGTGCACTTAAAATATGTTTAAAGCAAGTGTACTTGTTTCTTATTAGAAAATGATGTTGTTACACATTTGTCCCTTTCACAAGGTTTCACTGGCAATAATAATAATAATAATAATAATAATAATAATAATAATAATAATAATGATGATGATGATGATGATGATGATGATGATGATGATGATGATGATAATAATAATAATAATAATAATAATAACAATAATTGGTGTGTGCTACAATACAAACTTACCAACTCACACGCATCATGCTTCCAACACATGCATATGGACAAAATCTCATGTCACACGCGTGCAAATGAAATGCACACCGATGAAAAAGCAAAAAACAAAAAACAGAACAAAACCCAAAACAAAAAAACAAAAAACAACCCTCCCCCCCCCCCCAGCTTCCTGGTGATGGAAATAATGCAAGTGAGCAAAAAGTGTCACCTCCAGTGCTGCCACCTACAAGTATTCAAATTTGTAGCATATCCACAACCAGACAACTAGGAAGGCCCACTGTCTGGCTGTGGATATAATGGTAAGCAGAATCTCGTGTTGTTGCTTCTGAATGCAACATTTGGTGGGAGCGGAAGGCTGCTAAACCAGGCAAGTTAGATCTGCAACTATCGGGGGGGGGGGGGGGTGAATGAACAGATAACCATGCATATAGACCTGCCTGTTAAAAGGTGGCTAACTTCTCATTGGAAAGTTTAACAGTTATGAATAAACATATTTATGTTTTAACAGTAATGACATAGACAAACTCACAATGAGAATTGTAAGGTTTGTTGTCAATTTATGGCCAATATAGCCCTAAAAATCAATATTTTATTTGTTCAAGATGTGTATACTCTGAGACCACTACTAGTAGTAGTGGTCTAAGGTATACTCAAGTGCTGGAATTCGTTCAGAATGCATATCCGGGCAGCTTGAAACCCCTCCGGCTTCTGGGGTCCGCCTAAGCGGCCCCAGACCCCGGCCTAAATAAGTCTCGCTCATAAAAAATGTCTCAGGTTAGAAATCCTGGTGCTATGAGATTTCAAATGCTGCTAATTAGCATAATTTATATTGCTAAAACATTTGTTTTAGATTCATTATATGTACAATGGTTAATAACCCCCTAGCAGAAGTTGAAATGACATCTCTATCTGTAATAATTTTGAAGATTTTCATGATTTGAAATTTCCAACGCTGCTAATTAGCATAAGTTGCCATAACTTTTCTTTTAAATTCATTAGATGTGCAATAGTAAACAACCCTCTCGTAGAAGTTGGCATGACATCTTTATCTATTATAGTTTTGAAGATATTCAAGATTTAATATTTCAAATGCCCGCAATTTGCATAATTTTAAACATCTTCATTCCTCTGCTTAAAAAGGTCCAGCTCCTTGTATGGAGGTACATTCATAACAAGTTTGGAGTTTCTATGTAAAATAGTGTCAGAAAAAAGTGTCGGACAAATTCACTTGAAAGAAAGAAAGAAAGAAAGAAAGAAAGAAAGAAAGAAAGAAAGAAAGAAAGAAAGAAAGAAAGAAAGAAAGAAAAATTTTAGGACACACTTTTTTCTGCACATAGTAATAGTATGAGTGCAACACACGCGCGTAAATATACATACAGATATATGTAAAAGTAGGGAAATAATTGAACAATTTTCTCTCTCATCCAAAAAATGGCAAGTTTCTCCCCCTCCCTTCTTTCCTTTTTTATTTTATTTTATTTTATTTTTTTTGACATGTGCAAACGGGACTTTTGGAAGAAATTTTGAAATTAGTGACAGATGGCGCCACCGCATCCTAGTGTGAAGAATCTCTTGGTCATACCAGAAAACTCATTCACGTCAAAGGTTTTACAAAGTGACCAAATAGCAAGCAAGTATTTACGGGCTACATGACCAATATTGCTTTTGTTTTGTGTAAATAACTGTTTTAATATCAGTTTGCAAACTGCTTCGGGTTAAATGAATTATGCCGCGTCTTTAACCAGGTTACTTGGGTTTAGACAATTTGAACACACAGTTAAGCATTGATTATCATCAGTTGGGAAGCGACCGACAACAGCGGTGACGTTCGTGATAAATTCAGCTTTCACCCAGTCCCAGTCACTGTTTGTGTCTCCTTCGAAGGAATTGGGTACTCTTAAAAGTAATGCTGATGTCATCCATATAATGACACGCCCCCCGAGGACTATTATATTTTGACGGAAAAGTAGCATGTTCAGTCACATGTCCAACTATACTGCAGGTGAGTGTGTTTAACTCGTACATCAATGTATAATTAGCCATTACTCATCCCATTTTGGGATTTTCACACTTGCATGTGAAGATGTTCGTGCATTATGCAGCGTATTTTGGTGAGAAATTGTTGAACTCAGTAAACTTGAGCTTGAAAACTTGAAAAAAAGTGCCACGAAACAACGGATAAAATAGACATTAGGATATACGCTCAGCATCCCCGTCAACGTTCTGCATTTGGTGCACTGCATGAGAAGCAGATCAGAATTATTAACACTGATAAAATAGAGAGCTGAAATTGCGAAAAGTTGTGTATCATCATCATCATCATCATCATCATCATCATCATCATCATCATCATCATCATCATCATCATGTATTTGTTTATTTTTCATTTAATTCATTTTTGGTGCATGAATTATTCAGATGCTAGGTCAAAAAAGTTTGTAGATGCGGGTTAAAAACTGTGCATATAAGTTATACTTTACACATAGACACGCACATGTACATAGAGGGGGGTTACATTATTGGAGCAAAGTGACTTTGTCATAAATCTCCGGGGGGGGGGGGGGGGAAGAAGTAAAGGAAGTTGTCTGGGCGATACTGTTTACCTTTAACATAATTTTCACCAGCAACACGCCTGCTTGTCCTAGTTCGTAATTTTCCGCAGATAAGCCTGTGCATATCACAATATCGATCAAATAAATTGTGCAAAAGCTAGAACTCCATTGTGGCCATCCAAATGAATATGCATCACTTCATGTTTGTTTGATTTATTTGTTTTATGCACTTCTTTATTTACTTTTTGTGTCTTATTGTTTGCAGATGTACTATTGTGCACGTGTTTGTCAATCTTGGCCTTCATTTTTTTAAATTTATTTTTTATTTATTTATTTTTTTTTTTAAGTGTGAAAATTTGTAGAACAGACGAAATGTATTTTTTCCTTTAGTTCTAGTCCGGCACCTTAATATGCATGTGAAGCGACGTACTGCGCTGTCCACCTATCCAAAATTGAGAGAGAGAGAGAGAGAGAGAGAGAGAGAGAGAGAGAGAGAGAGAGAGAGAGAGAGAGAGAGAGAGAGAGAGAGAGAGAGAGAGAGAGAGAGAGAGAGAGAGAGAGAGAGAGAGAGAGAGAGAGAGAGAGAGAGAGAGAGAGAGAGAGAGAGAGAGAGAGAGAGAGAGAGACTTATTTTGTTTATTTGATGGGCATTCGCGCTGATTTATAACTGAGAGTTCCTAATATATGAAAATATTATGTGTTTAATGAACTAAACATACATGCTGGGTTCCAGTAATTGTTTATATCCCAAAGAAAACAATGAGAAATGTTGTAATTACCGGTTTATTGTATTGCCGGCTATTGTTACTCGGTGGGCCCAGAGTGAGTGTGAGTGGCCCAAGCAGATCATGATCGCAAGTTAGCACTGTGTCACTTGGGAGAATATTCTCTTGACACCGATGAAATACGCATGACCAAAATGAAAGCGAGGGCGGGAGTGAGTTTCACATGCATTGGCGGAGACGAGTTGTAGAGCTAGGTAAGTGCCTGATAAACTCCTCTGAAATGTAGAATACGTTGGCTTTATTTAGTTTTCAGCATTCGAAGCCAAATGACAACGTTGTAGCTATGGTTCACGGACTTGGATATACAGATTACTGATTTTAATCGACCACACGACCGCTTGAGGCTTCTGAAACAGTTTTGCTGCATCTTTCTTTGGCCTGCCACTGAGTTCGGTCAGTACACAAACGTGACAGCGCGTAACTTGAACGGTTCATTCATTCAAAACAGCTGTGCGTGTTTTCCATATATCACAACATTTGTTTTGCTGTATTTATTGATAAGTAATGTGAAAAATATTGAAGCCGTACGCGTATTCATATGATGGTCAGCTTGACGGATAACGGCTTTGGGATGGTGTTTATCGCAAGAGCGGCCCCATCCCCATAACGGGGGGCATCCCGCTGATTCATTGACAGATTTGGCATCTTGAAGTGGCTGACCCAGATTGTAGGGGCCCAGCAGTGATCGTGATGATAACGTGTGTAGATTTTTCAAGCCTCAGCATGAGTGGGAGTGTTTGAATTATCATACACATGGATGTAAACGTTTATAGAGTACAACACAACTTTTTTACGGATACACCGTGAGCAAACGAAAACGAGAACTGAGGTTGTAGTAGGACACACCGAAGTTCTCATATCCACTAGTTTTAAAAAGTGACAGTGGAATTTTCTATCTCAGCTGTTCCACTCAATCATTGCCCTAGAAACGGATTGATGTATCACTGCCTTTCAGGCTAGTTTATACAAGCAATTTTTTAATTGCTCGTAATTACCACGAGAAAGTCGACCAGAACTAAGTCCTCGTCCTCTTGAAGTTTGCAAAATTTAGTTTTGTTTTGTTGACTCGAGTCCATTGCTTTTGTGCTGGAGCAGTTCAGTGAAAGTAGGCCATGCATTATTATGGTGATGCTGCCACTCAAGTGCCAATGCCAGTGACAGTGTTGAATGTGTGAAAGTTTTCAGAGGTGGGAGTGATTCACGCCCATAATGTTAGCATAACAACATTTCCAGCTGAACCTTGCATGTGATGTGTTCCCTCTTTCACACACTCCTGCAAACAAAGTTGCAGGAGGAGAATTAAAAAAAAATGTAATTTGAACTGATGGGCTACTTCAGGGAGAATTGTTGACAAGTCTGTCGAATTGAAGCACTGGGTGATAGTCTTATGCACAGGTTGATATGTTTATCTGTTTTTTTGACTTTATTTTTTTAAGCCCCAGGATTTGTTTCAAATAAATGGTCGATCGGTCCTCATAATTTGGACATCTTTACACATAGGAAGAGGGGGGGTCATTTTTTGAAAGATTTTATTTTCACATGATGTTTTATGTATATTCCATTCAACAATTTGTAAGTCTGAAGTGTTCCAGACATTTATGTATAAATGATTATGGCTACGCAATGAAGTTTTCCACACTGCAATGATTGTTATCAAGAGCATAGACTCCAATTCATCCTAAAGATCAAGACATCATTTCTTTGAAGTTTTTGATTATGCCTTGAGGCCAAATATTTTGTGGATAAGGTGAGTGCTTTTGTTCTTCCAGAATAGTAAGGAATGGGTTAAAATTCATTGTTTCAAAGTTCTGAAATTGTTTTATTGACATAATCACCACAAAGAACAGGAAAAGTGTCAATGCTTGTGACACAGAGTTGTACATGAAAACGTCGGATACCTCTGTGAAGTTGCCTCTCAGTGGCATTATTTGGATATCAAAATTGCTTTGAAATTACTTGGTAGTCCCGAAAGATTTATATACTGCAGTGGTTACTTTAATAATGGCGGGACAGAAAGACCAAAAGGCATGTCTCTTTCAGTGCCTGCATAAAAGAACAATTAAAACATGCCATGTAGAATGCACCGACAGATGTAACCGCTGTATGTTCACAGTGTGCTGAAATTAATAGGCCCCATAAGCATATCTACTACATGGCAGCTTTGAATTTGAAGTGGATTTTAAAGCAGGAGTGCCCAATAGCATTAACCAGTTTTGTAGTCCTATATCCAAAAAAAAAAAAAAGGGGGGGGGGAGGGAGAGAGAGAGCTTATTACATTTGCTGTAAATTCATTTATACTGTATAGAATTGTATAGATGTATAGACACAAAACCAGACATCATTGAATTGGAGAGCTGCCAGGACTGGAGATGTAGACCTCCCAGTACATACATGCATGATGGCTTCATCCAGGTGATGAGACCTGGGCTGGTCTTAAATAAGGAGTATTTGACCACACTGTAGGTCATGATACCTTTATGCAGGCTGCTGAAAACTGAAGGCACGGCTGATATGCCCCCAGGTGATCACAGCTGTGTTTAAAGGTTGTCATCAAAGGACGTCTTCTGATACAATCTCTACACAAGCACAATCAAGATTTTAGCAAGTACTGGCTACTGTGGGATGATTATGGGTGATTAAGTGGGACTTGCATGTGAACCGGTTCCCTGGTGTCTTTACACTGGCTGCCACAATCTCTGCCCTCTTGTCTAGTCTGGGTGGGGGTGATGTAGGTGGCTAATTTAAAGGATGAATCAACTGCTGGCCACTGCTTGTTATTAGCGTTGTCTCCTTGTTTCACGAAGATAACCATGCACATAAAAAACCCAGACTGTGGCTCTCTGCTGACAGGGAAGATAAATGTCCATGATAAGAAAAAAAGAAACCTTGTTAAGAGTTGGGAAATGTAAAACACGAAATGGTTGCTATGTGGAAGTTGTGTGGTGATGCTGTGTGGAAGTTGAGCACTGTTTACTCATGCAGACCTGGGGGCAAGTTTTTCAGGCTTGCAAAAATTTTCTGCATGGTTGCTGTCTCATGCTGTTCCTGTGGTTAAACTTAGATGCATACATGATAATTTATACAGAAATCAGGTAGTCTGCACAGGTCAACAGACATGGTTCTTTCTAGTACATGTGTAGATTTCATGCAGAGGAGTCCTCAATACTTGTGGCTGACCTGAGTAGTAAATCACAGCAAGCATGCGGCTAGCTACATATATGGCAGATGCTGAGGTCCATGTTTAATACATTCTGTTGGCTTTGCTGTTGTGTAGCTGTGATGAGCTTGCAAAGTGAGTCTCATTTTAAACAAAGTCAGGGGAAGGTGTATTAGAGAGACTGAGAGGCCCAGGTGTGTTCAGGTAGTCATTATTGATCACTGGACTGGTTTAAGGAAACATATCTCATGCATGCACAGCATCTCATTTGTCTGTCCACTGGAAGCAGGCAGTAGCAGTCATTAATTTTTAATTCTATATAAATGTAAAGGATCTAGATTAATGTGATACTCTCCATCCGCTCAGGCAAGCATGCGTGCCAAATCCTCTTCTTGTTAACGTTTGCTAAATTGTATGTGTTTTACCACCAAGAGTAACATTTACTCACTGGTGTTGATGCTACATGCAAACCATTGATGTATTCAGGTTTGTGTTTTCAAGCAGATTTATGTCGCATCGTGTACCATTTACAGTGCATTATACTTGATGCCTACATGTGTGTAGAGGTAAGATGTAAAAAGAACAGAATGCTGTCAGTCTATCCATTTGCCTTCATATATGTATCCATATCTAACATTAACTGCTTGTTAACTCATTCCACCCTGATGACGCTTTTTCCCGCTAATATCTAAATGTCGTCTGCTAATTGTATTTTACTAATTTAGGGATTATTTTTCAATATTTTGGATGAAACTTGCATGGAAGATCATTCCAAATTATATGCCCATGGTCAACAGCTTTCCTTGGCGCGCTCTGGGCGCAATGCGCCCAGAGCACGCCAAGGAAAGCTGTTGACTCAGTCTTCTATCAGGGTGGAATGAGTTAAACTTGTATAAATCCACCACACATGTATCAGAGTGGGGTATAATTAGTTTGTGGTGTTTTCCAGTGGTGTTCTTTACATATGGCAACAACACCGACGTCAAAAGCTACCTGTACTGTGTAAATGTGAAATATGATTTGTAGGCTTGCATAACTTTTTGGGTGTAATCTAAACCAGAAAGTTGGCACAGTGAATACATATGTAGATATGCACGTGGGCTGGAATATGAACTGGAACTAGATAGCTCTGATTGAAAGGCAATCTTTATAGGCTGAAAGCCCTGCCTGTAAACACAATCTTCAGTGCATAAGTCATCCTACAACACTGTATGTGCGGTGGTATTTGCCCTTACTGCCAGCAGAAAAGTAGTCTTTTCTACAGGTGGTCTGAAATTGAAGGTATATTTAATAGAAAGAAGGTCAGTGGTCTTTAAAAAGACATGTGATCCTGTAATGTAGGTGTTTGGAGCAGGTACCACTATACTTATTTTAAACTTGGAACAGGGACTAGATATGATGTGCATGAAGGCAGGAACTCCAGATGTGCACAACAATATATCTCCAGTTGTAAAATTATCTTTGGACTCAACATTTTTGCACTATAATTGGTCTGTAAACTCAGTTTTGTGTTCACAATTCTTTCTATGTATATTTGTATCATGGATTTCTTTCGAAGTAACTGCATGTAAGTGTATAGATATACAGGAAGACACTGAAATCTGACCTCACCAGATATTTTTTAATCAGTGCAGGCCCTGAGGGACCAAGATACATCTGAATAGGGGGTATCCATTCTGTTTGGGACAATGGTTCTAGTTTTCTTTTCTTTGGTTTCTATTTTCATTTGTCTGATTTTAATACTGGTTTTGCTAGCACTAGAGTATTGTGTTTAAAGTAATACCAAATCCAGTGCAATATAAGAGCCTGTTATGTTAGCTTTACCATATACTTACTTGTAATTAAAGGCTGATAAAGGGCTTAGTCCTGTTTCCCTGATTATATTCAACAAAATTTACAGGGCTTCTGCATATAGCGTTTGTAGCCAAATGCTTAAAGTCTTTATCTGTGGCTATTTTTTTTTTTTTTTTTTTTGTGTGTGTGTTTGGGTTATAGTATTTATTAAATATTATCTATAAGACAAATTAGCTGTTTCACAGATTTTCCAAAAAATATTCAAAATTTTGGCTACACAAAATTAAAATTTCCAGAGTAAGCCCTTGTATGTTTAAACCATGGGATGAGATGTAGAGTATGCAAAGGTGTACAACCAGCCTATAGGGTTAATGGTTTTTCATGATCATTGAAAAGATTGACAGAATTGTAGAAAGACCCATCAAGAAAGGAGAACTTGATTTGCTTCAGTTTCCAGAAAAACATTAAATACCTTTTTTGATAACATATAAACATGTGATATAGCAAGTAAACTGTATTATCGGAGTATCATTCAATGAAGCGTAAAAAAAAATTTTAGCTGTTTGATATTGGGTATTTTAAACATTAGTATTGCTAGTGAGAGGGTCCTCATAAATTGCGCAAAATGAGAATCTCACTTGAGCTTCACTGCACCCACGGGGGGGGGGGGGGGTCGCTGTTTGAAAGAAGCAGTAAAAATCTGAATGGGGGACAGGCATATGAGGAAAAATCTTTGAAAAATGAAATGGGTATCAGCTGCACAAATGCCATGTACAGGCAGCTAAGTTCTGTCCGGGATCTATTTTGTGTGCATTGTTTATTGGTGTCAGTTTGTCCACAGATGTCATGTCTAGTATCTTCGCTGCAGCTGTATATGATACTCATAACATAAACATAGGTGGCACTCTACTGCCAAATTCAGAGTTTCATTTACATGCTTTTCTAACTCTTGTTTGCCACTCTTTGATGGAAACCTCTGGGCTGCCACTCAAAGCATACAAACATATCAGGCCTGAAAGGACAGCTGATCAGGCAAGAGCCTTGATTGAAGGTTCATAAACACACCACAAAAGCTGGTCATGGAGTTGGCTTACTCTCTGCCACAACTGACTGGTCTCCATAAATTCTAAGGGGAAGTCTGCTACTTCATATCACTTGTCATGAAATGAACGATTACTGACACTGTTCAATTGGATGATGGATACCTCCAGCTTAACATTCCATTTCAATCAAAGATGCGTATTTTTGTGGTGGCCCTACCGGTTCCTGCTAATGTGGTCTGTGACCCTCGTGGCATTTTGTGTCTTTGTGTGAATTATATCTGCGCTTTGGTCTGCCTCTCTTGCATTTGGGTAATCAGACTAGGGTTTGGAGCCTTGTTATAGTTGGCACACATTCCACTTGACCGGTTTTGTGAATGGGACTTCTCTGAATATAAAGGAAGAGAGAGGGAAGTGATGAATGGACCAGAAGGCTACTTTTTTTGTGTTGTGGTCACCACAAGAGGATTGGTGGAAGCTGTAGATTTCGTGAATGATCCCGCATAGTGCATGGACCTTGCTAATTAAAGTTTCCTCATTTGGGTAGTCCCGCTTCAAGAGCAAGTTGTACCTGCAGTTGGTACCAGAGATTATAGTGCTGTTATTGCTGCATGAAGTTGATTACATGCTTGTTATTTCATTGGATTAGTCTCACTTCAGTGTTTGCCGTTCCAGTGATATTGAGAGTTCATGTGGTAAGATCGGAAGGCCAGAAGGATGCGTGTGTAAAGTATTTTTGGTGAGAAAATATTTGGCGCTTAATTCCAGGTATCATGGGCGTGATTGCCAGTGCCCGGTGGGGCAAGCTAAATAACATGTATCTGCCACCAGTAACTGGCCAGGTTAGCATTAGCAGAGAGTATAATCACAGATCTTATGGGGGGGGGGGGATAATAAATATAGGCCTAGAGGCCTCTGTGGCAAGTGTGCAGGCAGGCAGGCAAGCAGGCCCCAGAGAAATGCTGTCTTCATAGTAGGTTACAGCTCAAGCCAGGGAAGATACCCTTTGATCAATGAAAACCAGCTGTGGGACCCAATCAATGGAGCCCAGCACCTCCTGGTACTTGGCCATTGTGCCTGGTTTGGTGCTCGTTTCACCACACCTTCATTTCAGGTGGCTGGTTCTCATTCTCAGGTACCCTTCACGCCAGTCCCTGATCTAAATAGGGGGGGGGGGGGGGGAAGGGGGGTTTAATGGGTCTTCCTGCTGGAGATTTCCAGGGGGGTAACAATGGCACCACTTTCTACATCCATGTCCATGATGGTTTGGTTTCCCAACAGTCGTCTTGGATCACATCAAGTGTGCATGCTTTCAGAGCAGCCCACAACAAGTGGGCCGTAGGGAGAGCGAGAATACAGAACGTTTACCAGAGAGATAGGCGACTCATCGATTGGATCCATTGTGGCCTTTCTCCAGGTACCAGTTTCCTGGCCTGTTGGTTGTCAAACAGTGCACCTTTGGCAGTTGGATCTTTCTGGCTGTGTTGTTTAATGGGCAGGGATGCAAGTGTCATTGTTGCGAGCACTTTGCCTGTTGAAGACACGTAGACTGGTAAAGCATTGTCCTTGGCTAACTCATGCATATATTTATGGCATGTGGATTATGGTACATAGTACAGTGCATGCCACTATACAAGTTGCTTTGGTTTTTGTATGCATCAAAGAATATAGCATGGAGAAGCTAGTCAATAAAACCATGTAAATAAGGCAGCAGATTTTCTAATTTCCACAGGCATTGCATCAATTAATAATGCTTTATTGGGAGCCTTTGTATTTAGATTTTCTTGTAAATTCTGAAATCCACGAAAAGACTTACTGTGTTGGCAGTATGTCAGTAAATTTTAAATAAGTTCTTCATTTTGCTGTTTTTTGTTTGTTTTTTTTTTTGTTTGCTTTTCTTGTTTAGAGCACAAAACCATAGCAATAGAAACACAATAAAGTAGTATTTCAACATGGGCGGAATAGGAACTATGTCCAAAATAATAATGCCACTTTAGTAGAAAAATACCCAAAATTAAAAAAAACCCCAAATATTCATGTGAAATAAGTACATGTACATATATATGTATTTATAGTGGTTCCTGCCTTTCAATACAACTTGTAGGGTGGGTGCAAAAGTGCATACAGTCACAAAGCAGGTGACTTTTCATTAAAAGTCAAATCATGTGGAAGAATAGCACTGAATATGAACTTTAAATGCAGGTGTTTTTTTCATGGAGTGGTCTCAAAGCTAGGACAACACACGTGTACTGTTCTTCCATCCATGGACCCCTTGCAGTGCAGAGTGGTTGCCCCTTCTCAGTTATGTAAGCCTTCGTGTTAATAGGTTTCATAACTTACCATAAGCACAGGGGTGAAGAGAGAATGCACTTGCATTCTTGAAAATACATGCACAGGGCTTTTCACAAGAGTATGTTAAGTTTACCCTTAATTCCTGCATGTATGTGTGGCTAAGCAAGACTGGAATCTTGGAAGATTTGCATAGAGTCATTAGTTTTTTTAAGATAATCTCATCAATGTTGGTGCAATGGTCATGGCATTTGTCTACAGTGAAACCTGACAATGCATAGTTAGTGTCAGTCTCCAGTGCCTCCTCTTCCTGGCGACAGATAGACAGATTTAGAATCAATCAGGGCATCGAAGAGGTCACGACCTCGGATCCCTACTGGGGCTCTGTTGAAATATGCTGTTAGTAATTAGGGTCTTGCCAATGCAATTATTCAAGTAACTGGTGAATAGGCACCTGTCAATTCAGTGGCTCCTCACAGGGACTCATTGAATAGTTCACTTCCCCATCAGATCATCAGTTAATGCTTGTCAAGGCGTCCATGTAGACAATCGGCAGAAGAACAACTGCCGACACGTGATATTGACATTATATTGCTCAGAGCACTTGTACCACTTCACATTTGTGTACATTATATTGTGTTATGAATACCCTGTGTGCTGTGAGATAAAAACAACAGGTAACAGTAGGTAGGCTGTGATCATCTTGGTGGGGCTGCAGCGCCAATGCTGTTGAGATACATTTATGATGAATAACAATGCAATTATGATGGTCATTATTTTTGACAGCTACACATGTATCAAGATAAAAGAATTTAAATTTGGACGATCTACGGTGTGCACGCGCGACATTTGCAAGGACACTTGCCAAGTGAGAATGCCCATTACAGAGTCACTCGTGCACTACGGAAAGGGCGGTGTGGCTGGAAAACTATCATCAGGCACATGACAGTCTGCCCTTGTACAGTAATTTCTTCCTCAATTCTTCAATGTCTGATACTTAAGTTTAGCCCACACCTATTGTGATGGGACGTTGTCAGCTTTTGCACATTGTGGTCAGATTAGTTCTGCCGACTGCCTTGGGCCATTATGGTAAGAAAAGAAGATTCTGGGCCATTTTGATCACCATGGAAACACTAATTGATAAGCAAAATGTTTCCCTGGTTTAAGTGGTGATACGGCTTTTCACTGTGCAGTAATAATAAGGGTGCAGATGATAGGAATTGTTTTGTTACACAGGTGGATTGGCATGTCGGGCAGACTCAATAGCCAGAAATTGAAGAATTAACTGCTTGCTTGCCGTTTTGTAAGGAAGAAATCGTCAGTACAGACAGCTTCTTAAGTGACATGAAGTCTTGTAAAAAGGAAAGGAACAGTTTTCCTTGTGAATAAGGCCCTAAATGATAAAAGAAGCCACTTACAGCTTTCCTTACCATCTGATGAAAAGCACACTTAGAATCAAGTAATGTTGTGCAACAACAGCCAAACTTACTAGACCTGCGTCTTTGGCAGTTCACCGTAGTGTATGTGTTGATCATAATACATGCCACCCCACTGCATCTCCAGGAATTTGATTACTTTTATACAATCTGTAATTTTATTACATCAGGTTTTTTTTGTGTCGTCTCTTCACTATGTTTTGTGCAGGTGTGCTGGGCCAATGTGCGAGTATATGATTGTACAGTGGAACCTGCTGTATGTGGCCACCCCTTCCGCCAAGAAAATGTGGCCACATACAGCAGGTGACCTGTCGCCACAGGTGAATTTTACAAAGAAATTAAATCATATGTGCGGGACTGGTGACCACAAAAAGCAATGGCAGCTGCTGAGGGCAGTGGTTGCGTACAGGAGGTACCACTGTATATACCTTGGTCCTGGGGAAGCTTGCTCACTGCACAAGTAAATGTCTTGACCAGGGACAGATCTAGTCATCAAAAATTTGTAGCCAAAATTGTGAATATTAGTATAGTTAACAATGATTTTGTAGTGGTTTCATAATTAATTTTGAAATATTTTGCGCCATTTAAACACATTTCATTAGCCAAATTCTAGAAACATTAGCATTTGGCTAATGGTCAGAGCGCTCCCTAACTTGACTGTACAACTGTTGAGAGAGTGGTTCAAGACAGGCTGAAAGTCTATGCCCATATGCTATGGTGTACAGTGGTGAGTCTGTCATGCCATTTTAAACTAAATATTATAGACAGGCAAAAAATGTGAGCGATGTTTCAAAATGTTCCAAACTTTCAGGAGAGTTGTCTAAAGAGAACTTTTTTTTTTTTTTTTTTGTATCCTGCTTCCCCAGACAGAGCATTTTACAATGTTTAAAAAGGATTTTGTCCCAGTTCCGCAGACAGTGGGATAATAAAATTAACATAAAATCTGACCCCCACTGCTGGGGTTGCATTTCAATTGTAAGTGCATCAGCGAGATCCAATGGGCTCACAACTATGAGCATGTATTTGCTGTCCTTTATCTTTTAAAGCATCCAGTTGTGAATAAAACTGTATATTTTTTTTCAAATCTTCATTTTATTGTATCTCAGAAAAGTGAAAGTGTACACTACCACAATTATCCCCCCCCCCCCACACCCGCCCTTGCTTGCTTGTATGTAAGATGGGATTAGTTCCCAGCAAATAACACTTTTGATCGCCCGTTCAGTCAACCCTTGGTGTCGTGTTTGTTCGTTTTCTGGTCATTTGCAGGCATAACAGCTTGGAAAGCATATTATTACCTTGAAATGTGCATTTTGCAGAACATGGTCCTGATTTGGTCACGTCAGGCCAAGGAAGCTGTTAGTACGAGGAAGTCGATTCAACTGACATGCTGGGAATTTTGTTTTATCATGTCATGTCTCTTTTTGTCTACTGATTTTAAGAGACAAAGGGAGGCGATCATTATGAGAATGGGTAGGCAGACGTTGGAACATTGACCAGGCACGAACTCAATCTGCATGTGACCACATTTCTGGAGTCTCTGTGGAACTCATGGCTTCCCCCATCTGCTGTGCTCAGTAAATTGTGAAAATTTGTGATTCATACAGCTAAGTGAAGGGACTAATGAGTTGTTAGCACAGCCTGCTAAACGTGCAGTGCTGAAATCTGGACAACTGAGCTTGTGTACAGTCGTGTTGCTTTCCCGAGACCCCTGTCATCAGAGGGCGCCTGGTGTGAATGACAACGTTGATTTGATATGGTGTACCTGTTCTCACTCTGCCAGCTTTTTGTACCTTTTGCAGTGTCATCTTGGAAGGTGGTGTTGAAAACCAATGAGGACATTTAACAAGGGTAAAATAAAGTGGCTTTTTTGTGTGCGTGTTTTTAGCCCTGATTGAAAAAGGTTTTCTAGAGTTATAAAGTTACCACGCTTGTCTTATTGAAGATTGAAAGACCTAACTAAAGTCATCAAAAGTCTCTCTCTCTCTCTTCCCCCCCCCCCCCCCGCCCCAAATCCAGTAGTCATAGATTCTGAGTCATAACAGCTTACAAGGTGAAAACATAGTGTTTTTTTTTTTTTTTTTTTTTTAATCTGTGAACTTCTCTTGAAGTTGATAACATAAGCTCTTTTGGAGGTTACCCACAGCAGGGTAGAGATAATGTTAATTCAGTGATTTTTATCTGTTGAAAGTTAAAAAACTGTGCTTGACTTAGTGATGACATAATCTGGGTTCAGAGTTCCTCAGACAACCACACTCCTTCAGTCCGGTACTCAGACATCGGAAGTTGACTTAGCTCTTTGTACAGTTGTAATAGTCATAGCGGTGAGGCTGTTCTGGTAACGCTAGACCCCCGTATCAGAGTGAAGACTAGATAGAGGTCTCTTGGATGCTTCTACAATATCTGAGTGACTAGTGCCGTGGTGTCTGGCCACCTTGTGGTAAGTGTTAAGCACACTGGCATCCAGTCAAAGTAAATAGCGTTGCGTTCCATCTCGTGTTCCTGGCAGTGGAGGTCCCAGACTTCTCTGTCCGGTGATAGGGTCTCTGAATGAGCAGCAGTCATTTAAAAGCCAAAGGGGATTTAAAAAAAAAAAAAAAAAAGTCCTGGACTGTTACTGTGAAGTATAAACCATTTTGGATAAATATGTGTTCTGTGTGCTAATGTGGTCACCGTTAACAATGGGGCAGTTGACCAGGTTGGAAGGGGAGAGTTCAAAGGTTATCGGAAGTAGGGAGTGGTGCCATTGTGGTCTGGCACAGTCATGTTGTCACTGTCACCATTTAGATATTGCACAGACAGGGTCGAGAAAGGACCTTTTGGTTTGATCAATGAATCCACCCCACCCCGCAGGGTTGTTAAGAATGGGCCTGCTTCAGGCGACTTCCTTGTTGTGGGAAAAGAATATTATGAACTATTATGGAAATGTATTCAGTTCATTGATATAGAAAAGCTGTCCAGAATATTCCACATGGAATGACAGCTGGTCGGGATTACTTTTGTTTCATACAGGGAAGTACAGGTAAAGGACGATATGTAATGTGTGGGAGGAATAGCCGTCACACAAGGAGGTCTCCGTGCCATTGTGAAGGAATGTGTTTTTGGTGTCATGAAAAAAAAAGTAGCTTTGTAGGGGTGTTGCGTGGGTCACCCGAGGTGACTAATTCTGGCAACATGGCCCACATTTATAGAGATGAGTTCATGTTTACTGTAGCTTCCTTGCCCTCATCCGCATAGTTTCTGCTTGTAAATAAACAGAGGGCCCCAATCGAGGTGAAATGTTTGATGTCCCAGGTGGCTTTGATTAAGGTAGAATGAGGTCAGTGGTGAAACACAGAGGCCCACCCAGCCAGGCAAACAAGAGGAATTAGCACTACATGTGGGTATTCACCATAAACACTTGACATGTTTACCTGTCTGGTGAGTCTTGCCAACTGGGAGAAAATGGAGTACATCTGTACTGTTTGTCTTCACTGGAAGGTAGTGGGTTTTTTGTTTTTTTTTTTTTATTTTTTTTTGGTTTGAAATTTGATCAATATTCGTTGCCTTTAGATTTACCTGCCCCAACAGAGTGACAGTTGAGTACATTTCTTTGGAGCAATTAAATTTATAGTTCTTGAAACTTGCTGTCAAGTATTTAGGATCTGTATATAACTGACGTAAAGTGTATCACAGATGGTCTTCAAATTTGCGGCAACACTGGGGAAGGGTGATCAATACAAAACCTCCACCCTGTGTTCTCCATTCTGTGTTGTAGGTGCTGTGAGACACCTGAGATTCCATAGTCCCCCACCTCTAGTAGGGCCAATGATTTTCCGTTTCAAATAAAGAGGAATTCCGCTTCATCAGCAAAAATGTTTCAAATTCTGTTTCACTGCTATACATTTATATAAAATTCATAAAAACATTAAATTCTGTTTCAAGGGTAAAAAAAAATGCACAATTCAGCTTTGGTTTCGGAAAAAAAACCCAGAAAATAATTGGCCCTACCCTAAGCAGTGTGGATCTATAGCCTTTTGTCCACAATGACTGGTGCAAAGGTTTTTGGTGACATCTGTGTCTTGGTTTGTTTGTGGTGTCACTTGCAACATCAGACACAGGGAGCCCGTGAAACTCAATGTCGCAATAAAGTGCCCCCCTGTTTGACCACATACAAGTTGAACACCCCTTGGTCTCTGAAAGGTTATAAGGTATTGTTGTCATGTTTGTGCTTCTCTGCACCTTGTTAAGGTGGTAACTAACCACTAAATTGAGATGTGGCCATGAAACTTGTCCACATGAAGGATCTTATCAAGACCTTGAACGAATTCACTCTCTGGTGATCTGGACCCATTTTCAAGGTCGCAGCGTCCAATATTCAAAATTGTCGTAAGGTCACAGTCATGTGCATCATACCACATGATACCGGCCTACATTACACCAGATGATTGTGGTTGATGGAGTCTTAAGGTTCTTCTGTTATGTTTGTATTTGTGGATGTTGCAACAGACCTGAGTGTGTACTAAAGTTGCATCAAGGCTGAAATGATAAGACTTCTACTCACAGCAAATGACGTACTGGAGGTTGTAGTCATCCTGTTTATAATCTGTTGTTTTGTCTGTCTATCCATCAACTGTGACGTTTTGGAAAATATTGACTGCAGTGCTACCAAATTTTTGTCAGGGGTGTGCCCGAGTCAACGGCTTTTATTTGTGACCCTTCCAGCCTTGAATTAAGACGGAGTCAACAGCTTACCTTGGCATGGATTGGGCAATAAGTGCCCAAACCATGCCAAGGAAAGCTGTTGACCTGGGGTAGGTGATCTGAATAGTCTCCTTGACAATTCTCAGTCAAATTGTTTTTCATTACTGTTGAAATTAGTTGAAAACACTGAAGGAAACGACATTTGACTGTCAGCCAGGTTTTGGCTGGTTTAAGGGGGAAAGGGTTAAGGAAAAAATGGCAGGTGTCCAAGGATGATCCCTTCATTTAGCATTAATTTTTTTAAACACACTGACTATATAATCTATGTGCAATACATCCTTCCTTAGATGACAGAAAATAAATCGAGTTTTTGCTGTCAGTATAGGATAACGTTTGGATTACTAACTGAATTTAAATGTTTTTGCTTGGCAAAGCCTTGCATAAACATCAGAAATCCCACAGCTGGTTATCCCCAACAAGACACCCCCATATCAGATTCTGCACATCTGTGTTGACAGACAGGTGCATCCTGGTGTGACTTAATTGTTGATAAAAGTAAATGAGGGACACCTCAGTTTATAAAACCCTAATGTTGTGTAACACATGTTACCAAGAAAGAAAACAACCAGACATTAACATCCTATTTAGAACGAGATCAGGATCTTATCTCTTTCATTGGATGGAGCTGATTATAGACTAGACTGAAGGCATAAAAATGATTCAAGCCGTAGGTGTGTACAGACACAATATTCGCCATAGAAGAACGTTGACTTGTGCTCTTTTAAGCGAGAAAATTTCCTAACATGTGAACCTTATCTGTTGCAAAGGGAATCAGACAATTCCATGCAGGTGATGTACCTATGAGAACGGTTGTATGTGCAGGAAATTTGGATGGGGAAAACCTAGCTTTCGGCTCAGGTTCCTTCTGCGTCCACCTCTGCCAGCAATGCACTGCAGTGGTCCCTGTCGACAGAGACCACTCCAATGAAAGACAAAACCTTCAAGGACCACCTTTTCCAAATAATCTGCTTGATAATTTACATGCAATTTGTCCCTCCTTTGAGAGACCACCTGTCTTGAGAGACCACAATTTGGTTATCAGGGTGGTGTTTCAAAAGGCAGGTTTTATTGTATTGTAAAAGCTGATGAATCATTGAAACATTTCTCTTTTTGATTGGGCTCAAAAATCCATCTGTCCCAGTTCCGATAGTGTCTGCACAGTGTGTGTTTGCCATATAATCAAAAGGCCTACCAGGAACTTTTGTCTCCTGACATTTTTTGGGTCATTTCACATAACCATCAACGTAAACTTCATGAAGAGAAAAGGTACTCTCTCTCTCTTGGGCTTAAGAGTATGTTAAAAGTTCACTCCACAAAATAACTACATTTTCTTTGAAGTTATTGTAGGAAAGAACAAAAGTTGCCTTTAGAGGAATATGTTTACGGCAGGTTTCATATTGTTACGCTGACAAGCATGTAATCATTGATTGTGGTTTGGGTGCCGGTAGAGACTGTTAGGTATTAAACGGAATTAAAAGCAATACACCATTAGTGTTCCACTGGATTAGGGACTATTGTAACCCGTGCCAGCCAGACATGGGAAGGACGCCAAGTACAAAACATCATTGTGTGTCATTCAGGGGATATTTGGCAGGCAGCATGCAGTGTTTGCCAATCACAGTAATTATCTCATTGACAATCAGCCAATCAGGTGCCAGCCAATTCTCCTCGTATATGCTTGTGGTCTTGAAATACACAGACAGAAAGGCCACATATCTTGTGGTCTCTGAAGAGGTGGTCTGTTTTATTGTTCCCATATCATAACGACCCTCCGGCCCCCTCCCCCCAACCATGAGAAGTTTCTATGCAGTCCTTCTGAATGTATTAATCACAAGAACAGTTGGGAACATTCAAAATAAGAAGGGGCAATCATGAATTTCAGTTGCCACTAGACATAGTTTTTTCCAAAGGGTAAACTTCCATGTCAACATGAATTATGGGCGCAAAAATGGGCCTTATTTTCAGGCCATCTTAAGGAAAGATCCACCACAGGTGGTCTGTTTACAGGAGGGGGAGATCATAAAAAGAGCAGGAAGACAATGATCTGAGCTTCTTGCGTGGCTGGTGTGTCTCAAAGGAGCACCAGCCCAGATTCTTGGGCATACTGCTTATCATTATATGCATTGTTGCTCATCTAGCTGACCCCTTTTGGAACAGACAACCCACCAGACCTCCGTTAGGAAATCTAATTTGTAGCCCACCGTGCCCTGTCAGAGGATTCTGCTTCTGCAGCCAACAAGATTTACAGTAACCCTTATCTAACTGGGGAGAAGCCTGCAGTGGTCTGGAGCTTTTCTGGTTTTGTCAACACTGGTATTGAACCTCTGAAGTTAATGTAGGAGTTTCCACCTTGGAGTCGTGAGTTTGAGAAGTGAGTCGGGGGGAAAAGAAGATAATTCTGTGACCGTGTCAAGAAAATGACCCAAATCATGTAGGTTTAGCCAGAAGACTGAAAAGATCATCGTCCAAAAGATGAGTGTTTAAGTTGGGTCTTAGACTTGTAGGTCAGAGGTACACCCCTCGGGTCAGCCATTACATGGCTGTACTAACACTTTCTTATGCAGCATTCAAGTCGTGTCCCCTGTTAAGGTACATAGGAGAAGCACAGCGATAAACCAAAAGTTGACAATGCTCGGGCTACAGGGTTTTATTCTTACCAACAGGATTAATGAGATTTAGAGACGACACAGCTGACTTTTACATCCATAACCTTTGTGTGGACAAGACAGCCATCTTTCTCCTTCCACAACCATTATGTCTGGTAACTAGGTCAGTCTTGGAAGCAGCAGTATTTGGTTGCAGTTGCCATGGTTACAGACCCAAATACTGTGCCAACTCCCGTGCTTTTTCTGTTGATTGTGTAACCTGCCAGCCCATTTTCTCTCCAAGTTTGTTTGCTTTAAAAAGCATCGCTAATTTTCAGTTCTTAGGTTATGAACGTGAGAGGGAGGACATTGAAGAAGGACCTTTTTTTGTCTTTCAAGTGCTGGACTTTTTACTGGTACCATGTCTATTATCCAGATCGTACGTGTGTTCATAGCTGTCTCGGTTTTGTCTGTGGCCGGATGTATTCAGTGATTACATTAGCATCCAGTGGAGATGGCCTGCCTCACCAATCATCACTGCCACTTTAATCTCTCCACCATTCAAGGGCTTATGAATATATGATGAGTTGCTGTGATTGTTATAATTGTGTTAGCAAGAGCTTTATACACTGTGGGCAAAAAAAAAAAGGCAATAGAAGTTAAAATAAACTTTGGTAAAATACTACTACAAGTACTGTGTGCGGGTGGGTAAAAAGGCAAAAGTCCAGACTTCTGCACTTTTATGAAGGAGCCCAAGATAGAGTACAGGGCCATGGTTATCCCTTTTTTACCAGTGTCATAAGTTACTGGTGGTTAACCTGGTTACCACAGTCATGCTTAGAAGTCGCTCATCCTTTTACAAAGTGCCTGCTTCATTTTCAGGTGGTGAAAATAACATCTCAAATCAACCAAAATGCCATAGTTTTGCTGAAATGTGTTGTTGAATGTTTGCTATAGTGCTAAGGCAAAATGTATGCATTATGTAGCTATCTCAAGGTGTAGCACTTTCCTGGTTAGAATTTACAAGACCGAGTCAACAGTTTTCCTTGGTGAAGGTCTGAGACATTGTGCCAACCCATACCAGGGAAAGTTATTGACCTGGGCCATGCTATCCTTGTGGGTCTAAGTGAAAACATTGAAGCAGATGATGATTGACATCCAAGTGCTCTTGAGTGGGTTGGGAAAGAGTGTGCTCTGGACACTTAAAGAGCACCAATGAAGGTGTTTGGCTCATGAGTCATGGTCTGGCCAGTAAGGGGTTAATACAGTGAAAAAATTATGTAATGCATCAGGAGAGCTCCAAAGAATGTGGTGCTCTCAAGTACAGAGGACTGACTTTGTGATCTGATACACACATGTTCTGCACCCTGGACCCAGTTTGCCTATCTGATTAGAAAGCCCAGAGGACTGACACCTCAAGACAAGTTTTTGCTGGGGGGGATTCTTAGTTTTATGGTGAGTGGTGCTTAATGAGGCTTATAACAATGAGTCTTTTGTTGCACATAGATCTCATGCAGGGATGGCTGGGATAGGTCTGCTGTTAATCGCTTTATTTTCTTGTTATTTCATTTTAAATTAAATCCATGGATTCAAAATTCTTCAAAATTACCCCAGAGTGTGAGTTTTCTTTCTAAGGCCGCCCCCCCCCAAAAAAAATGTTTGTTTCCCCTAACCTGACTGACCCATCTCTAAACCCCCCTACTGACCCCCTGTTAACTTACTTCTGACCTAAAAAAACTTTAAAAATAAAAACATCTACCCTACCCAAAATTGTGAAATATTAGAAAATATGCCCACCTACCTGCCCCCCAAAATTTTGGTCTGGGTAGGGGAAACACACTTATATTTTTGGGGGGCCTAATATGCTTGTCAAATAAGCCATTTTTCCATGTAGGATTGCTTGCACTTCATTATGCAAGAGTGCTGGTGGAATGTTTTTGAGAGGTTTGTTTAAATTGCAGATACGAAAAAAGACCTTGCAAATTTGTCAACTTTCGGGGGGGGGGAAAAAACAGTTACATTGGATGCATGCAAGAACTAAAGGAATTTACAGTAGGTCCTATTTACGCAAAAGGTCAGAGCTCGGCAAAGCTTGTCAGGAGGTGTCAATTTCTGCTGAGCATTTCAATAAGATGGAAAGATAACAAAAGGTGTTTATAGTGCATGGCTGGTCAGCTATACAGCTGCCAGTATCCGCCTTGTCCTGTCATGCCACAGTCTCTGAAAAGTCATTGATGGGGTGGGGGTTAGAGAGTGATGGAAAGGGTCTGATATTGGGGTTGCAAAACGGATAACAAAGTAACAAGACAGGTAGAGGTCTCGGTTTAATTTCCAATGAAACACAGTTTGATTGGATGCAGTCCCTCCAGATCTGTTGGATGTCCCATCCCATTGCAGTTTCTCCCTAATCTTCATTCTGTTCTGCTACAAAATTGCCAATTTTGAAGGAGGTCCGTGAAGTTTTGCTACAATTAGGGTTCATGTTGAGAGAATCACGTCAAACCCTGCGTCCCTCGGAGTTGACCTGTTAATAAGGCAGAAAATCAAAGAGTGCTAATCGCAAGACCCGACTGGTTGCCTGACATAGTGTAATATCCTCTCTCAGCTCAATCTTCCTTGGGTACCTCTGTAGACAGACCCTTTCTATTCCCTGAGTCACTTCTATTAAATTATGAATTTTTAACCCCTGGATTTTTTTCAGGAATGACTGGGTGATATTCTGAAGAGACTTGTCTTGCAGTAAGTAGTAGAAGTGGGCTCGTGGGAATAGTATTTCTACAGACTGTAGATTCCCTATGTGGATTGACACCCATTAACGTCAAGAAAATCAATTATCCCTCATGGTGTCGTGTGGCCTAATAGAAGAACACACATCCTGGCCATGGCAATCTAGATCACATAAAAGTAAAAATGCCTCATACCTATAGGTAATATTTTCTTCTTCGAATTATGATATATTGCTTATGCATTATATCATTCTGATCCTGCCAGGCACAGCCTGGGGACATGATACTTGGTTACTGTTGGAGGTGCACCTTGGGTAACCTAATTTGATGCCGGTCTGTGTGAGCTTAATCTCAGCTGGACTTACTTTTACCATATTATCTCATAACGTTGTGACAATTTTAGCTCATTTATAAATCTAGTCGGCTATAATTTCATCCAAAAACCAGATCAAAGTGAAGGGAAGCAGCGAAAGCTCATTCTGGACAATTCTGACTCTGGTGAAATGAAAATTTGTCAGAGTCAAAGAAAACTAGGCAAGTATGATAAGATAGATAAGATAAAGATAAACTTTATTGCCTCCGTATACAAGTGTACATTGGATTTACAGCAGTAAAGTGACACACATTTAGGTATAAAGACAAAAAGAAATTTGGTTATGACAATGACGTACTAGCTACATATCCATACTCAGCATTATATGGTTAGCGACTGGGACTAACATATCAAGGTCTCCAGCGCTAAGTAAATACAAGAACAGGCTTTTTTCTGGTAATTTATCCACTTGTGGATTCAATTTCCTGAGGTAAGTCATCATTTCTACTCTACTTTGTAACACATTTGCATTTGTGCATTTAAATAAACAGTGGAACTCATCACCCACTTCCTCCATATCACATTTTTTACATATTCTTTCAGCACGACTGATATTTTGGAACCTACCTGTCTCAATAGGTAGTTTATGAGCTGAAATTCTGCACTTGACAATAGATTGTTTTTGTTTTGAATTTAACTTGCTTGTCAGGTACTTTTCCTTACCATATACTTTCTTAAGCTGACCATATAATTGTAACTTTCCTTCCTGTACACACTTTTTGAAGTATTGATCATACAACCCATACAAACTACTTTTGATTTCGGTACATTTTAAACCATTTATTCCTATCATCCCACTTAAATTTTCAATATTTCTTATATATGTTGAGTGACCTGACATATGTAATTCATGTTGCATGGATAGTGCTTCATTTACTAAAGGATTACCACATCCATCCTTGATCCTATTCCAATACTTAAAAATACTTTCAATTACATTAATAATTAGAGGATATCTGCCTATTTCAGCAAGTGAGGCCAAGTTACTTGCTCTCTTTTGAATTTTCAATGTTTGCTTACAAAATTTCCTGTGGATTTTCTCAAATGTTTTGTTGTTATTCCATAATCTATGGATAAGAACAGAAACACGGTGTGCCAAATAAGCCTGACGTGTTTCGTCCTTCACTGGACTCATCAGAGGCTAATGAGTGCAGTTTGACCGCAGGTTGAGCATAACTCTAATCTTATGCCCAGTAGTGCAGAGAGTTGAAATCTGTCAACTCCACAGTTATGTGGTTCAGTCAAAACTAACTTTGTATTATGTGTGTGTGTATTTGTTCTCCAAAATCAGATTAGATTTGTACAAGTGATTTACCTGATTGGGGTGAGGCAGGCCCACTCTATTTAAGTGTCTGGAAGTGTACCAAGTAACCTCAGCTGGGAACATGAAAGATTTGAAAACTGAAAGTCCAAAATGGAAAGTCTCAAATTCTGGCAAAAATAGACAGGAAACCCATGGTGTGATCCATTTCTGTAACCAAAGCATTTGTGTGTGACACCTTTCTGCGTCAAACAAGAAGAATGGGATAAGCCTTCCACACTTGGAAGAACTAGAGGGCACCACTGGTTAAGTAGGGCTCATCTGACATCTCCTAACAACATAACCTGCGGGTGGCCTGTTGTGATTTATGTTGTGATTTATGTTTCCAAACCTGAGCCAATTGAGTTGTCATAACGCATAAAACCACTTTTGTGTTACTACCTTTGCCAGCCGTTCTAACTGCCTAAAACTTCCTGTTTGTTTTGTGTAAGTGCAGTAACTGATTAAAACAGTGTAGATTTGTCCTTTTGGCATGTCGTCCTCTTTGAGAAACAAATGAGCACATCACATTGACAGTAAGAAGGACTTCACAACATTAAAGATCTGACCCAATATCCAGTAATATCAATGGCCAGGTAAAATAGGCACCCCCCCACCCCCCACCCCCACCCCGGACCCAGTGAAGCAAAGAACATGTGGCCAAATAATCATAAACCCTCTCTGAAGCAAATTTCCATTTGAGTAAATAAAGACGATAATATGTGTGCTATGGATACATTTTAACGTTGGTTACATTTCTTTTGTTGTTGGGTATACATGTATTTGTCTTCAGTTGCAAGCCAAAGAGCCATACATTTCCAGGAAGAGGAGAGTTATTTCTTGAGCAAGAGTGGGCTGTCTTAATAAACAAAGCATCCCCCAAATGCATATTATGGTCAGCGAGCCAGACAGGTGGGAACACCTTCCTGTCCTTAAAGTGCACGGTGTCATCGGTGGAGACTCGAGAGAAGCGCCCCAGTGCCAGCTGTGCCGACTGATACTGTGTTCATGATGAATGTTGTGATTGAGGCAATGATTTGTTCTCTTTCTGCTGACTAGGATTACACAGTACAGGTTTGAGTGGCTTGGAAGGCGAAAGGTGTGTTGGCAACAACAGCATGCCCTATCTCTGCGTGTCTCTACGCCACGCTTAACCCCTTAAGCCTTGTTGTCTCAACAACATGTTGTATCTGTGTTCATCGTGTCACTAGGATTTTTGACCCAGTCTGTACACATTCATGCAACCTGGAGGGTGGGCAAGGGGTTTCCCCTACTGGCGTACTGGGGCTTTTTATTTACCGTACTGGCATACTGGAAGCCCTCTTATTTTACATACTTCGTACTATCCAAAATTTTGAAAGGTTTTTATTTTCCGTACTGCATACTCTAGAAAAATAATTACCTGTACCAGCGTACTGAAACCCCCACCCCACCCCCCTTCAACCTGTGCACACTGTCATGGGTCAGCGGGGCTTTGGATCGTTGGGTGTTCCTGCTTTTAGTACCACCTCTGTCCGTCAGCTTCTCCTGTAAGCAAATTTCTGTTGGAGACATTATACAACTCGGCAGACTTCTGCTGCAAGACATTTGGTGACATACAATTGAAATGGCGTTGGGACTTCCTTAGTACATTACAAGCTCAAAGGCTAGGTGATGTAAGTCTGGGGGTGTCCTTCCATGGCAATAACAACTGCTGTACAAAGTTAACGATTTAAATACCAGGGCGAAAGTAGCTGGCCAAATTTAGAAGCTTCGAATTGGTGACAAAGGTGACAAGTGCAAATGGTTAAGAGCACATGCCACTGGTTATGTATATCCATGACCTGCAAACTGGCCACCCTCCAAAAAAAAGGGTTAAAGCAATACAGCTTGGAGCGCTCTTAATGCCCAGATATGGCAAGGACTGCCACAACCCAGTGTCAATACAGTTATACTGGACCGGGTGCTAGATGATATTTCTTTGCAACATGATAAAGCATTTCGACTGGCCGGATAACTTTGGATGGGATAATAGGTTCAGAAAATCTTCATAATACACAGGAAGGGAAATTTAATTTAGGGACAAGTTTGACAGAAGTGGGATCGAAATAATTGCCAAGCCAGTGTAAGGTGTTGAATAAATGGTCTGGCAGGCTCCTCACCATAGAAATGGCAGTTCGCACACATAAAGTATACAAAGTGATTATGCCAAGCATGCTTCCGATGCTTAAATGAATATCAAGCACTCTTCTCACCTGTGTGCAAGGGACTTAACGCATGGGAAAAGTGTCGTTATTGACTTTCAATGAAATCCGCCGTGGGACCCTACGAAGATCTACAGTCCCTGGTCCTTGCGCACAATTTTACAGGAGCTGGCCAGTTGTTATTATTTGCAATTAGGAGCTATTGTTTGTTATTGCAAAGTGATCCAAAGTGGACGAACCAGGTAAAGTGTACATGATTGAAGTGTTAGTTCAGTATTAGGTTGACATGGAATTGATTGAACCTACAGGCCACGGGGAGACCATTACCTCTTAATGCCATTTGGAACGGTAAAATGGTGCAATATCATAACACATTTTTATTATTACTGTTAGAACACGTAAGTAATTGGTATGTGTATGTGCAGTTTGTTACAAATAAGTGTGCTTCAGTTTGTTTCAAGCAACAGTGCATAAAAAGGTGCACAAGTTTGTACATAAATGATGTTGTATCAATTTCAATACAAAATAATATAGTTTTTTTTTTTTTTTCGTTGTCTATTTGCAGGAGCAGATGTCGCTAGCAGTTAGACGATGTGTTCTTATAAAATGGCTTCATGTATCCTGATATTAGGGACGCTATGCACCTCGGCCATAGTAGCAACGGGAAGGTCTCTCTATGTGACCAACGTCTTTTCAGACACCACAAACAATGGTCGGATAAATCACCTGGTAGTCCACAAGACAACTGGCAAACTATATGTTGGTGCTGTGAATAAACTGTATCAGTTATCATCCACCTTAGTTTTAGAAAAAGCCGTAACAACAGGACCAAAAAATGATAGTCCGAACTGTTCTCCGAGTCAGCCGTGTCAAGACAGGAAATTTACTAATGCTGTCAACAAGGCATTAGCAATTAGTTACAAGACACAAAGACTTATAGCCTGTACGAATATTAATCAAGGATACTGTGACAAGAGGCATCTGGGTGATATAACACAAGCTGACCCTCCTATATTCAAGCAACTAGTGCCATACGATAGTAACTCTTCCACAGTGCTTTTCATTGCGCCGGGACCACCAAACCCGCCCACAACTCACGTTTTATACATAGGAGCCTCTAGGAGCACAGTAGGGCTGGACGCATACAGGGATTTGGTCCCAACACTCAGTAGTAGAAATCTAGACACCTTTAAAATAGCAAAGTCTGGTTTAGTATATGCTACAAAAGTAAAATTAGAGACGCAACAGAAGAATACTTTCCGTGTGAACTACATCTATGGATTTAGCTCAGACGGCTTCAGTTACTTTCTTACTGTACAAAAAGAAGCGGTGCATAGTACTAATTATGTGACTAGATTAGTTCGTGTTTGTCAGAATGATGTAAATTATTATTCATACACTGAGATACCCATTGAATGTAGCCGTAATGGGAAGAAATACAACATTGTGAGGGCGGCTCACGTCACTCGGCCAGGTGCCAAATTGGCCATTCACCTTGGCCTCCCGCATTTACCACCGTTGTCTGAAAAAGAAGACGTGCTCTTTGCGACATTTATGAAAAGTCATCCGCAGTCCCTCAAGCTAACCAATGAGTCTGCACTGTGCGTCTACTCCCTGCAGGATATTCGTCGGAAATTTACAGAGAATATTCAACAGTGTTTCAGAGGAGTTGGAAACACTGGACCAGCACACATAGCAAGTCAGATCCCATGTGTTAAAACAGTAAGTATGATGCCATGTGTCAAAACAGTAAGTATGATGCCATGTGTCAAAACAGCAAGTCAGATCCCATGTGTTAAAACAGTAAGTATGATGTTATGTGTCAAAACAGCAAGTCAGATCCCATGTGTTAAAACAGTAAGTATGATGTCATGCGTCAAAACAGTAAGTCAGATTCCATGTGTTAAAACAGTAAGTCACATTCCATGTGTGAAATAGTTGAGTATGAACCCGTGTGTTAAAGCAGTCAAGTATGACACCATATAGTAAGTCAGATTCCATGTGTTAAAAACAACATGATGTCATGTGCTGAAACAATTCATGAGATTCCATGTTAAAACAGTTGAGTATGAACCTCTGTGTTAAAATGGTTAAGTATGTTGTCATGTGTTACGGCAGTAAATCAGATTCTAGGTGTGAAATCAGAAAGTGTGATGCCATGTGCCACAACAATGAGTCTGATTCCTTGTGTTAAAACAGCAAGAGGGATACCGTGGCGTAAGGTATTCTGACTGTATGCCTGCATTTGAAGACAGACCGCTTTTCTTCCTGTGATCAAATTAATAGCACTGCTGTAGACACATACAAAGTATACATAGATTGAAATGGTATGATCGATGGATTATAAAAACAACAAAATTGTAAACCTTTTATTGTAATTGTTGAATAGACTTACATAGAAATGTTGAAATAGCTGCTTAGTGGTTCTACCAAATTCTACATTGTTACTTACAGAAAGAATGACCACATATGTGGCTAAAAATATTTAGCAGCAAATCTGTTGGATGTATTTTCAGTCACCGATGCTATACAATTACATGTATCTGCAAACGCTTATAAAATTTGAACCACTGAGACAGAATTTCAACAATTGTGTATGTGTGTCGCTTTTTATTTTTGATCAGAAAACTGGCTGAGTACAATTTGACTGTTCAAATACAAGTGCACACAGACATCTATGGCTCGTGCCTTTTGCAGAAATGTATACTTTGATTGCGTCTTTATTCAGATTGTTCAGTTTATCTGGCTTGGAAAGTAATGGAGGACTGGTGCTTCTGGGGCATAAGCCAAGTACTTTAATTCAGAAAGTCATATTTCAGGTGTTATAATAAGAAGTAGGATTACCATTAGGCAAAGAAAAAAAAATAATTGTTTGTTTCGCTAACCCGACTGACCCATTTCTAAACTCCCCTACCAAACCCCTGTTAACTTGCTTCCAAAAAAAAAAAGAAAAAAACAAACAAACTGAAAACACCGACCTACCCAAATTGTCAGACAAAAAAAAAAAATTATGCTTACCTACCTACACCACCAAATTTTGGTCCATTAGGGGGAACCTACTTATATTTTGCTTTGGCCTTAAGTATACAAACAGGAACAACAGTGCCCGAACTTCCATCTAGTTCGGCCATCGACGCATATCTTATTTTCTTTATATTTCTGTCCCCTCGTGACCTGTCGCCTCTTAATTTGGTACAGATAATCTATTGGTATGGGAAATGTGTTCCATACAATAATATATAACCTTGAGGTTAAAGGTCAAGGTCAAATCTGTTGCATTTTCTGCTGACTCGACCATTTTCACATTGGCTTATACCTTCTTAATGGTGCATCGTAGGCCCAAGGTTACTATTAATTGTTAATAGGAAAATACTTATGGGCTTCCAGTTTGTATGGTTTATTTTAAACCTGAGTGACCTTGAAAGGTCAAGCTGCATACATTCCTCTTGATTACTATGTAAGTGAATAGGGATTGCTGTGGATCAAGTTTTTGACTTCATCTTCAAAACCATCAGCCAGATTCACTTCAAGCTTGGTGGGGATGTACCTTGGGTCAGTCTCTACCAAGTTTGTTCAAATGGTCATGGTGCAGTGGTCAACGTCACAGGGCAATTCTTAATTTTATAGGGAAATCCTTATTTTTATTGTATCTCTGGTCACTGTTGACCCATTGCTACGTAATTTGGTACAGATGATCTATGGGTCTGCAGAGTTTTTAATAATGTTTTAATGGATGACCTTGAGGCCAAAGGTCAAGGTCACATTCTTATTTTTTATAGGATACTTCTTAATTATATTATACCTCTGCCCCCTATTAACTCATCTTCTGTTTAAGTGCAGATAATCCATGGATTTGGAGAATTTTTTTTCACGTGAATCTGGATGATCTTCAGGCTGTAGGTGAAGGTCACACAGTCCTCAAAAAGTTGATTAGTTAACTGTAACTCTATAAATTCATATATATAAGTCAGGTAATCATGCATTGGTGCTTGTCATGTAATCCCAATGGACAAGTCTTATAAAAATGCTGCAAGTATTTACATTTTTCTTGGTGTATATTGCCATGCATTGGCAAAAGTTACGCCGATCACGGATGTCGTGCTCGGGGAATGCATAATGTTTTTCGCAAGAAAAACTTGCTTCTAGTTTGCTTCTATATTTATATTACAAAGTTAACCATTTGAGTCTTGACCAGTCGTACAGTTCTGTACAGTTGTTAGCCTCCCCGCCCCCCCTTCCCCCTTTTTTTTTTTGCCTGCTGAGCAAGCAGTCTATGCCGTCATATTTTAACTGATTCATTTCCACACCAAAAGACAGGATCATGAGGCAGCAGAAAAAAAGGCAGGCAATTTTTTCTGTTGGGGATTTAATACTGGAATTGCACCTGGGAAATTCCATCGAATACAAAAAGTTTAGGATTGAATCTCAGCATGTATACAATACAGCTTTGTCAGCTTCCTATTTGAATACAATGGATTGGCCTACATGCAAACATAATATCATAATCCAAACTGTATTTGCATTTCAAAGTGAAAGTGGTGATTAGAATGGCGATTCTTAATATTGCATTAAATTCTGTCATTCAACTCTCTAAGTGATTTAAAGACTTCTCAGCAAGTTCAGATAATATATTGCAAGCTTAATGGAAAAACGCTAATCAGTCGACAGCAAGTGACAAGTTTTGAGACCTCATTCAGGAAGGTAGGGGCCAGTGATTGGCAGCATAAAGTGACTCTATACAGCTCTCGGATATTAGACCGAGGAGGATTTCAAAGCCGTTGAGCCAAACAAATCACTGGGGTTTTAGCAAAACAATTTTGAGTAATTTGATGCACAGGTGATTAACTGGTGACAGGTACTTACAGCAACTGGCAGGAATTATATGGTCTCAAGGAGAAGTGTTCTAATTACAGGCTGGACACCTTGTACCCACCCACATTTCCATCATTTCAGTCTATGGGGAGATACTAATTAAAAGCCAAGGATTAATTAGGCTTTAGTCATCATTTAGGATTGGCATGGCAACTTCTTACAGGTAAAACTCTTGGGATGTTGGGTTTATGTATCTGAGTAAGGAGAAAATTTCTCTTTGTACATGCCAAAAAAAAAAAAAAAGAAAGAAAATATCTGTGCAATAATTTTTTTGAAGGCCTGTTGCAAGAAAGTGGTCAACTTTTATATTCTTTAGCCCCTTCTCCCTGAGACTGGCCAAAACCGGCTGGTGGTCAAGTGTTGGCTGCTTCACTGTTTTCAGCTGATTTCAACAGTAACGAAAAACAATTTGATGGAGAATTGTAGATGATACTATCAGGATCATATGACCGTGGTCAACAGTGTCCTTGGTATAGGTAGATTAAGTGCCCAGCCTATGCCAACGAAAACTGTTGACTGTCTAAACTCATTCCATACCAGTCCCTGATTTTTCTGTATACTTACCTAGATTTAAGACGACAATTGCGTATTTAAATTCTCCATGAAAAGAGCTTTCGTTCAAGTACCAACATGCCTATATTCCTGAGTCAGTGGTTCTGGCACTGCCTGGCAAGTTATGCTGCAGCTGCCCTATCAGCAGCTGCAGCATGACTTGCCAGGCAGTGCCAGAACCACTGACCAAGGCCTGTGACCATAGTATGGAATGAGTTAATTCAAGGGGGAAAGGGTTTAAAGCCACAAGTCGGACAGAGGCAGCTTCATTAAGAATGGAAGTCCTCAATCGGGGACGCTACTTTTCAGAAAGTGTAGCAGGGAAGTGGGTGTTAGTCTGTAAATTAGCTGAAAATTACAGGGAAAGAAGACCAAGGCCGGAACTAAGGGAGGAAAGTGGAAGTACCACGAAATGCTTGTGTTTCCCAGGCCGTGTACTGTGTACTGTTGAACAAAGAAATCTATTTTACCGACTCAGTGAAATTAACAGCAAACAAAGCAGTGTGACTACATCCTGTAACCAGATAATCATGATAAATACAGACTCATTGCTATATGTTGTTAAATTTAGAACATAGATCCAGGAAATAAGTCTGTAGGCTCTTTAATGACAAGCTTATCACACTTTTTCATTCAAGATCAGTTGATATCAGAATAGTGGAGACTCGAATGAAATTAAAGCAGCACCATAACATAGATTTTTCATATGACCATATTCATGCAAAATGATCAACATAACTTTTGTTGAGTATGACCTTCTCTACATTCTTATGTGGTTTCTTTGTCAATTTAAACAAAAACTTGTGCCCCACACCCCAACAAAGTGAATATATCGATCTCAATCACGAATTGATCAATACGGCCAAGCCTGTGTGAATACAATTGCATTGGTACCTGTCCGCACATTTTCCTTGGTTAGCGAATAGCATCATGAACGATTGTTCCCCTTTAATTTTTTGTAAAGATGGGTTGTGTGTCATAATTGTCATTGAATTATAGTGGTAAAGTTTGTTGGTTGCTGCAGTAAATAGTCGATAAACACACTTGATCCGAGTCACTGATAAACTGTCCACATGATCAACACATGCGGCAGTGGTATTTTCACCCAAGCCATGTTTACCTGCGGCTGGCATATTTTACTCTCTTTCCGTGAAAAAATTGAATCCTCTGCTCTATTGTACACAAAGACTGGTAGTATGTTATCATGCTGACCAACTTACAGCATTAAATTTTGTTTCTTGCTTTAATAAATTGTCCGTAATCGTCATTTGTGTTCATAATAAGGCCAAGAAAAAAGTCTGTGTTTGGGGTTTCCCTACCAACCCTTGCCCAAACCCCCCTACCCTAAAACTTTTATTGATTTTTCAAAAGAAAAAAGGCAGATTTTCTTCATGAAATGCACTATTTATCCATTTTAAGTCACTTTTATTCTGTTTTCAGAGCAAAAATTAAAAAAAAAAAAAAAAAAAAAGCCTACCTACCTACCCTATATATTTTTTGCATGTAACCTCAAACACACTATTTATTTTCTTTGGCCTGATGTCGCCCATCCTTCAAGCCACACTTCACAACACGATGTAGTAAGGGTACTCCTGAACAAAACATTGTGGGGGAAAATGAAGCATTTGATTGGATGTCGAACACCATGTGATCGATTCTGGACACCTGACCAACCTAGAATATTCTGGAGAATTGTCTTCAGTAGTTTCTGACTAAAATAACAACATATCTGTTTGATATAAAAGCAGTTTTGGCAGGGTTTCCCCTAAAATACTTTTGTTTCAGCCAATGGGAGAGCTTGTTTTTAAAATAGACAAGGTGCTCAGCATTCTGATGATGTGAAGAACATGGCGGGTAGAAGAAAAAAAGATCAAGACCACGACGATAATATCACCCTTTTTTTGTGCAGTTTTGCAAAGTTGCATTATTCAAATTGTCACAAACAACAGCCCGATCATTGATTTAAATCATCAGGGAAGGAAAATATTCATTTTTAATGCAAAATCGAAATAGCCATCGGCAATCAACCAATCACACGCTTTCTTTAAAAAAGGATATCCTATGGATCAAAGATAGTGATTTGAAAACTGAAAGTTACCAGTCGAGCCCATGAATATGAATGACGCTTATGCTGTCAGATAGCCCAAAAAGGAACATAAACAACATTCCCAACACAGAATATAGATAACAAATGTCTTTAACCATAAAGCAGACTAGAAAAAATCAGAAGTGACTTCTAATTTTTTTAACTCGACCACCTGGTGGACTTGATCAAACAATTTGATCGCCCACACAGTAATTTGATCGACTGGGCGACTGTCAATTTTATGCACTGGATTGGTCACTTGACCGTGCTGTCTGATTGGTCGGGAGATGTGAGGTGATCCCTCTTGGCCAGTGGTACCTTCTAGCATCAAGTGCTTGAGGTTTATCTTGTTGAAAGACACGTGTTACAGTACTGGGTTAGGATTCATCCTGTTTATCTCTGTGTAAGGGTCTGAATAACCAGAAAGAAAAAAAAAAGCATCCAGTTTGTGAAAATGTAACAAGTATCTATGGGTGGGAAATTTTTAAGACTATGACCTAAAAGATGCAAGAATCTTATAAATACAAAGCAAACTTATGAAAAATTGTGCTTTATGAAAAAGTGGGGCCCAGGGGCTTATGCATGACCCGCTTCAATTCAGAGATTTTTATTTCAAGCTAACTGCCCAAATAAATATAGAGTTAGTACAATGTTCTCTGATCTACAAGTCCGAACTCAATTCTTGTGTACATTGTTCTGCTGAATTTTTAGTTCATTCGAAAAGCACATGTCACTGTAGCAAATGGCATTCAGCGTCTGACTCACAGTCACTTTTAGTCAATGCCAGTTCTCAGATGATACACATTGTTAGGGCCCTGCATTGTAGATGTGCTTGCCAAGTAGGAATCAGGTTGTCCTTACTATATTTCATTTGTGGATGGTAACCTCGGATGTGAAACTAGGTAGGATTCATCACAGATTTGAAGCACATCAGTTACGGTTTAGATAATTTCTAAGCATATCCCAATTCATCATCATAAAGTTGACTTTCTCACTGGTATATAAATATCTTGGCATAATTACGGGATGGCTCTTTTCTTTCTACAGGAGTTTCATACCAGTGACAATTACTGTGGAGAGCATGACTTCAACTATCCCATTGAAGGCACCAATGCCATGAGTAAAAATGCAGTCTTGACGTGGGCCAACAACAGGATTACGTCCATCGCTGTTTCGGTCACTCAAGAGTACACGGTGGCATTCCTGGGCAATGAACAAGGCAGGCTGAAAAAGGTAAGTTTGCTCCGTACTTTGCGTATACAGGGAAACCTGTCTTCAAAGACCACCTATTAGGGATGACCAGACTGTGGTGTCACAGGGTGAGGGACGACACCAGGTAAACCTGCAGTGGAGCCTGCAAGCAGAGCGGGCTGTCAGATCCGCCCACGTGTCAACATTAGCCCAGTTTCCTCCCGGCTAATGCATTTTAGTTCCAAGTTACCTGTCCACTGGGACCACCTGTCAAAAAGGACCACTCTTTGTAGTTCCTGTAGGATGTTCCTTAACTCTTCTACATACTTCTGTCTTTTCACAAGATGCTCCAACCTGCTTCGCTGTCACCGTGTGCACTCGTTGATATTGGGCGCCATATTCCCAACACCCTGTTGAGCTGTATATGAAGACTAAGGCGTGAATGGCCAAAAAGCGTGGGAACCACGCATATTTAGCAACTTCCTACCAATGAAAGCAAGTCTTGTATATTGAATTGTGATAACTTTGACCTATAAATTGGAACTATTTTACATGAGAGTGGTTCTGATTGGGTACGATGTCTGATGGATCCAAGTCTTAAAAAAACATTGAAACATGTGGAATGAAAACAAACATAAGCAGCTGCATTTTTTGAACATTTTAATAAAATGTAAAACATTGTTAAATTATGAATACATATATGTACCAGATTCAACATTTTACATGAAGTGTTGATGGGACCTTTCACCGTGACTACAATAAAGCACTTTATAATCCTTTTTAAGGGTCCGCCCCATGGGTGGACCCTTTCTGTTTTCGGGTTGTCCGTCCAGATGTGCACATTCTCGTTACCGTGATATCTACAGAATGGCTCCATGTATTTTGCTCAAGTTTGGCAGTATGCTCACCTTACCTGGCAAGATGAATTGATTAGATTTTGGTGTCACCATGACCTAATTTAAGCAAATGGTGGACCCGTCAGTCAACACTTGGGTTGAAGGTATGTCTAGTTTCCACTAGATTCTTTTATTTTCTGTTCTTTAAGATAAACATAATATCTGTTTTACATTTCTCATCAACCATTTTCGGCCATAATTACTAGTTTAGTCAGAAATAGGATATGACATTGTATACATCAGCTTTTGCCACCATTTTGAAAACTTGGTGGGGGGGGGGGGCTGGAGGGGGGAGGTTCGTGAACACATTGCCAAAGCTGGCCCCCTACAGTGTGGACTGAGTGGTGACAGTTTCCAGTACATATCATACATGTACTACTCATGGAAACCACACATGCAGTGCTTGCACAAAGTTGACTACCTGGTGAACTTGATATAGTCATGTGGCTGTGTGTGAAACTTCAACAAACTGGTCAGCAGTGGTTTGGGGTTTTTTTGTTTGTTTTTTTTTTTCTTTTTGAGAAACAAACACTTAAAGCTTTCTTATCATTGCAAGATGTAAACAAGAAAATCTGTAATACATATCAAAAAATATATATACATGTATAACTTGCTTTCATAGTTGGCCTTTACCAGTATATTCTTTTTCTGCTGTTTACTGTGGGTGTGGATGAGGCGTCACATTGCTTACTTCCCAGCATGGTGATCCACATGTATGGCCGGCTTGCAGGACATTTTTATTACCAGTGTGCAACACAGCACACCTGCAGTGCCATGGTACTCAAACTTAGGGTACAAATAATTGGTTCCCTCTATAGATTTCAATTTTGATCTAGCATTATATGAAGCATCCCTGGGCTTGTGCTAGGGATTTTATTTTGTTAGCCAACTTGGCTAAAGTTACTTAAATCGTTTAGCCAAACTTCAATTTCTTTAGTCAAAATTGGGTCACATATTCAAGTATTTTATATCTAATAGGTGGCAGTTCAATGATAAAACAATAAAACTGATTTTGAAGCTACAGAGTGATAACAGTTTTTAGCCAATTTGGCTGAAAGGTTGTAAATTCTTTAAGCCAAATTCCACACCATTAGCCTATGGCTAATTGGCTTATGGCTACCGCCAGCCCAGCATCCAGTCTGGCGGAAAAACAAAATTATTTACATGAATTCAGCAATGGTTGAGGTTCATAGACGAAGCTCCAGTGTTCCTATCCATGTCTTCAGTGTTTCTGGCAGTCCAGAATTTTGTGTCCCATACACAAGTCAAAGGATAATTATATAAAGAAAATGAACCTTTCTTTCTGACGCAGGGGTAAAATCACTGTCTAAGTGCACAAAAAGAACGGGAGAAGATTGATGAGTTTAGTTTCATATTGTTTATGAACAGGCAAGTTGTCAAGCCATAGCAAGTTTCTGGTTTTTGCATCATCTAGGCCATTCAGCAAACTGGAGTTGATCATGTTCAGTTCCTTCTGATCAGATGTGTTGATTTAGATTTAGATTTAGATTTCTGTTTGGTGATTCCGGGAAGCCTTCCATGTTTTGAGAAATGTTGTGAGGAGATGACAGACAATTTTATTGCAGCAAGGAACAAAACTTGTGAAAAAGTGTATTTTAAAGGGAATGATCACATACTAGCAATCTTTGCATCAGAGTCAAGTAGATTCATACTGTGCTGTGGAAAGTAAGGAAAGGTGAACAGGCCAGTACGGTGACCTGACGCTCAACTCGCCTGCTCGCGTAGACTTGCAATAGGTGTGTTGAAAGAGTAGATTGTCAGGACCATGATCAAGAGCTGCCGCAGGTTTTTCATGGTAATATTAGCAACAAGTAAAAGTTGGTGTATTTGTTTCACAAAAATTACGACTAAAAATATTTTTACCGGAAATACAGCTTCGGTATAACTTAACACTGTTCATTGTATTTGTAAACATACTTGTAAGACAGACTTGGCAGCCATGATTGAGATCGGACATTTTCATTACAGTGGCAGTTAAGTACCTTTTGGGAGCAAGTTGACCAGGGTACCACACAGAACTGTTTAAGCTTGATGTCATTTTGAACCATTGTTGGTTGATCACTCGGCATGAATCACAGTAAATAGAAAAGTTCTGACACTTTTTAATGGAGCACGTGGTTTGTTTCGTATGCATAAAAATTGCTGGTGTTGCATAGCGTACAATCCAAATTTAGAAAACAGGGTATTTCGCTCACCCTAAAAAATGATGTGACCCCTGGGGCCAAAAAAAAAAAGAAGAGGTATGAATGACTCTAAGGGGGAAAAAAGCTCTGTTGGAACACCGGTCCTTATGCCATCTGGTGGAAAACTTTATTTCATGACTTTTGTCAGAATGATATTTGCATGAAATTGCATATATGCAAATTTTTATGCCAGAATAGCATGGCTCACCCATTTGCATATTTGTTAAGGCCCCCCAAAATATATGTGTTTCCATTAAGGGGGGTAGGTAGGTAGGCATATTTTTCTTTTCCCAAGTCTGACAATTTGGGTTGGTAAGGTATATTTTTGTTAAATATTCCAGTTTTGGGTCAGTAGGTGTTTATATTTTTTATTTTATTTTTTGGTCGGAAGTAAGTTAACAGGGGGTAGGTAGGGGGTTGAGAGATGGGTCAGTTGGGTAAAGGGAAACAAACAATTTTTGGGGGGGGGGGGAAGCTTGACCCAGAATGTGTTAAAAGCCAATCAGGGCAAGTAAAACTTGAAAAGTACTTGCCTCAGGCAAACCAAAATTTTGCTTTTACCAATAGGAAATGTCTGGCAGAACGCAGGCAAGTAAAATTTTATTGGAACTTGCCCTAAGAACCAGACCAGATTAATGAATTGATAAGCCTTGAAGGGATTTCATTCAAGTACATTTTACAACGCATTGCTATAGCAACAGGCTTGCCACACAATGCAGCAAGCACTGGTCACCAATGCCTTTTTGTGAAACGGGAAATTTGGGCAACTGGACTTCAAGTAAATACCATCAAGGTTTATGATAGCAACATAGATTGGTGGTGATGAAACAGTCTGATGCTTAATCATTCAGGGCTTTTATATTCTATCTGTCTATATGTATATATGCATTTAATGGTAAATATATGGCACATTTTTGTACTTTGTGCTTGAAAAAATTATTCAAAGGTACAACAATTTTTGCAAATGTTCAGTCAGTATCAGAAAAAATAAAACAATTCATCATGCACTCTCACGCACCATCATGCGAATTTGACGTGAAGCTGTCCTGATAATAAGTCCAAATATCGGTTTGGTTCTTCAAATAGAGTGCATCTTCTGTAGTAATCTATAGTTACAATTTGGTTATCCGACAGTAAATGCCATAGAACAGCTGCGTGTATCATCTACATGCACTGTGGACAAAAAAAAAAAAAGAATAAATATAGCATGGGATTGTTGGTTCCACAGAGACGGTACTCATATATTGGCATTTCATAGTTGGAAAATCATTCTGCTTACCTGTATCTTAGGATGAAATCAAAATCGATATTGTGGTATTTCATGCATGGAAGTTGGCGTCTCTTATTTCAGTCTAAGATATAGGAATATGTCACAAGCGCAGTTTGGGAATAATGTAATGTCAAGCAAAGGCATGCTGACCACGATTTTGTCATTTAGTTGCAGGGGACTTTTGCTAAGAAACCACAAGAATGATGAACTTGTGGAGAAATGTGGTTTCTTTGATGATGTTTTCCAAACAATGTGTACACAAATGATAATATAGCATATCTGTCTGCTACTTAGATTTCCACAGCTGAAAATATTGGTAACCATGCATGGTATGCTAGCCTGCATGGCTATCCGTACATGGCAAGGGCCTTTTCCTTGTTCTTACTGGCTGGTTCTTGCTTCAGTGTTCTTCTGTACAGAGTTTTTCTTCAGTGTATACAATGG
Source organism: Hermodice carunculata (assembly GCA_964020975.1). Classification (NCBI taxonomy): domain Eukaryota; kingdom Metazoa; phylum Annelida; class Polychaeta; order Eunicida; family Amphinomidae; genus Hermodice; species Hermodice carunculata. The sequence continues at coordinate 115,758 of CAXHWN010001660.1, forward strand.
TAGAAAATGTGTAAGTGTCATTGTGACATTAATTTTGCACTGGACTTGTTATTTTCATCGCTGAATGTGAAAACTGTTGCTTACAGAGTCTCTGGTTTATCACTCCCTTTGTGATCAGGTATTACTGAGATTTTTCATGCGTTAGAAAGTTTACTGGCACTTGATTACAGCCATCCTACTCCTCAACTCGTAACAACTTATCAGCAAAAATTTGAAATGAATTCAAAGGAATTATCTTCCAATAAATGCTTTAATGTCACTCTGTGACAATATTTTGACAGTGAATTTAGACAGTAAGTGGTAAAAACACAGTATTTTCATTGGTAAGAGGTTTGGTAGTGGGAGTTGTGTCTGTGTATCGGAAACTGGTGGGTTTACTACTGACATATAAGTAGGACAGACGTGACAGGTCACAGCCGAGTGTCTGCCCCCAGGAATCAGCGGAAATTGATGGCATAAACACAAGTCTTCATAGTGTAAATGTGCACAAGCATTGGCCATTAATTAGTATCGTTCTTGTTGTGTTACAATATAATACGATGCTTTTGTCCCGAGACGTGATGGCTTGGTAGAGAAGAGGTGGTGACAGCGGTCAGTTAAAAGCAATGTCTCCAGACCAGCAGTCTTTCATTCAATGTTTAGTACTATTGGAAAAGACCAGGAGACTTTAAAATCAATTGACAACATGGAATTTGAAATGTGATAAATTCTTTGATTTGCAAAGTTAATTGCATATTTAAATGCAGATAAGATCCACTCATGTGTACATCATTGATGAGTGACTTCTTTATCTTACATTACAGATAAATGCCAGTACTAATTCTTGTATGTTTCGGGTTGCATGGGGGGAAAAAAAGTAGTTTAAAAGTGTTTTAATGCCAATTTTTTTAAACATAGCTTTTAACAGATTTTTATGTCTCCCGGTGGAAGCCGGGGGACATATTGGTTTAGTGCCGGTTTCTTCCGCTTCTTCTTCTTCTTCTTCTTCTTCTTCTTCTTCTTCTTCTTCTTCTTCTTCTTCTTGTTCAGGTTCTTCAACACTTGGTTTCCGTGCGATAAGTCTTGAAGGACTTGACAGAATTTGATGAAACTTGGTAGGATTATGTATCTAGGCAAGACCTAGGCTGGGATTGTATTTGGGTGACCTTGACCTAATTTTCAAGGTCACAGGGTCACTTATGTGAAATTGGTTTCCGTTCGATAAGTCTTGAAGAACTTAATGGAATTTGATGACTCCTGGTAGGATCGTGTATCTAGGCAAGACCTAGGTTGGGATTGTATTTGGATGACCTTGAGCAAATTCTCAAGGTCACAGGGTCACTTATGTGAAATTGGTTTCCGTGCGATAAGTCTTGAAGAACATGATGGAATTTGATGAAACTTGATAGGATTATGTATCTAGGTAAGACCTAGGTTGGGATTGTATTTGGGTGACCTTGACCTAATTTTCAAGGTCAAAGGGTCATTTATGTGAGATTGGTTTCTTTGCAATAAGTCTTGAAGAACTTGATGAAAATTGCTAAAGTAATGTATCTAGGTGAGAGCTAAAATAGGATTGTAATTTTCAAGCAAACTTGGTCATTTGTAATTTGTTATCACCGGTAGCTTATTCAGAGACGTAAGTGTTCCACCGGGAGACATTTGATTTTCTGTTGGAAAATCAGTCTGTTCTAGTTTTTTTTTTTTTTTAACTAGGTGACCAACATTTAGGTTACAGGATATCAAATGCATGCTTTTGCAAGCTGACGTGAAATTTGCAGTGCTTTCAAGATTGTCTGCCTAGCTTCCTCTGTATTTCTACCTATTTGTTTACCATTTCTCATGTTACATTTCACAAGTTGACAGTGCTGAGCACAGATATGGAAACCCTTTCTGCACAAGTTTGATAATGCACCAATGGTCTAATTTGCACAGGATTTTCACCTTTTTACACAATAACTCAATACGCAAGGAATCATACATGAATTCATTGGAGAGGATACGAACCAACTGAAAATTCAATGTAATTATGTGTGTGTCATTGATTCAAGGCTCAATGAGTTGCTGTCGAGGTAGTGCGGCAGAATGGGAGAAGCGCCTGTTGATCGATAATGGGGGAACTTTTCATACAACACAGGGCAGAAATGTTGGCAGCCCTTGTATGATCAAATATTGTCGTGTCTGTAATATGCCATTGGCGGATCAATATGTGAGACAAAACTGAATAATTGGACACTCCCCCCATTTTGCTGAATCTAGTACACCAAAATACTACTAATTCTCTTGCCTTTCCTAACTTTGAGTTGAGGATGAAGTACACTTAAAGGGGCTGTTCATCATATCCCTCCTGTTTATGTGCCTGTACACAGCCGACCTATATGTGTGTAGAGCTCATGGCTGGGGACAAGCATTTACTGGGCCTCATGAAAGTTGTAGACCAGACTCGCCATTTGTCTGGTAGACTGAGTGGACTGTGAGCCCACGGGACATCTCTGTGGTCAGACTGTGGTAAAACAGAAATCTGGGAAACTCCAAGAAATGGCCAAAAATAAGCAGGCAGGTGTCTGTCTGTTGGTGGGCACAGAATTATGAAAGGGCCAAAAAACAGGCAGGTTTTTTTGTAGGCTGGCAAATTTGCCGGTCCTGTGTGTCAGTTAGTAATCAGTGTCTTTTGATAGTACGTGAATAACAGCCAGTGTCTGTCCTCTACAGGGGAATCTGCCTATTAAGACCACCTGAAGGGACAAGAGAATGTGGTCTTTATCATGATAGGTGATGATAGTGTGTATAATTTAATGAATATCAAGGGACTATGAATTGGTGGTTTTTCAAACTGGTCTCTTTACAGATGGTTTCCTTACAGGTGACCTTAATGCAAGGTTGTGCTGTATTTCTGTCCATGTGTACAGAAGATTGATGCCTCAGTTAGTCAAGATACAGTGAAACCTGTTTTGAGAGACCATTGTAATGAAAGACCACCTGCCTTTTCAGGCCATGTTTACTATGTCCCTTTTGCTATCTTTCCCATGTTATTATACCTCCATTGAAAGACCACCTGCCTTATGTGACCACTTTTTGGCTTGCTCTAGGGGTGGTCTCTCAAAACAGGTTTCACTGTGTATGTCTGTGTTTGATCTGAATTTCTCAATTAAAGTGTTCTTTATGGAAGGAAAAAAAGGTGTATGTGTTTTTTTGGGGGGGGGGGATGGGGGGGTGGAGGTGGGGTGATGAAAGCAAGTGACCTTTGACATGCATGTTTGCTTATTGTTGTTTGGACAGTTTGAATGACAAATAGTCATAGCTAAAGGCCCACACGGTTTACCCATGTCAGTACATGTATTGGTCAAGGCAGGGAGACAGTCATGGCAGTCTGAATGTCAATTATATTCTGCAAATCCATGTTAATGTATGCACATGAAGTGCTGGGTAACATTTATCCATTTCTCAAAAAAAACAAAAAAAAAACAACAGACCTGCGTCTTTTAGATATGTATGCTGCGGTACCTCAAAATTTGCATAGATAATAAATGATGAAGGTAACAGGAGAACCACATCACACATGGAGCTAGTGCCATCAGTTGTCAAAATCACACAAGTCACATTGCATACATAAACATGCATGTAACCTTATTATCCGAGTTAAAAAGCCCGGGACATATATAATTTCAAGTATGAAATTACCCTTATTTTCATAATTACGATGCAGTCTTGTAGCATTATGAAAACACCATTTGGAAACAGATGTGCTTAAATTAAACACACACACGAACATTCCAGTGGATAATAATGCCGGGTCTCCGACAAAGAACATCACGTTGTACTTCAGTTATTTATAACATTGACACAAATATCACAACAAGTACACACAGTGAACATAGGGCACAGGGCTTGCCAAGAGCTGGAGATAATCAAACAGCTGGCTGGGTGCATTATAAGGTAGATCCAATTACAGACAAGATGAGACACAATGCTTCAATCTGTACCAGGGCTTACCCATGATTAACCCATTGTATTAATATTACATAACAGAGCAGCATCATTACAATCTGTAGCCATTTACTTCCGCTGTAATCTTTGCTGTAATTGTACTGAGTTACTTAATCCACTGGCACTGCATGGTTGAACTTGACTTGAGATCAAAATACATGAGCAGAAGTGAGACAAATACAACGTGTATTAAAAGGACCAAGATTATGATTCTGTTTAATCAGTCATTTCCCTAGCGGAAAAAGAATTGATCTTCTTGCAAGTTAACTCACCTGTCAGACGCTGCTCATGGTGAAAGTCTGTGGTTAGATGTTTTAGTGTAAAGACAGGTGGCTGCATGGAGGGCAGTGCAAAAACCACTGACATTAGTCTGGGCATGTACGTACTTGAAGGGTGTTTTCTTTCACTTGGCGTTTTAATGTGCAATTCTCTTGATAATTGCTGACAGAGGGGTACTTTTGGAATTGGAAAAGTTAACCGGCAGGGGAGTGGAAGAGTTAACCGGCAGGGGAGTGGAAGAGTTAACCAGCAGGAGGGTGGAAGAGTTAACCGGCTGGGGAGTGAAAGAGTTAACCAGCAGGGGAATGGAAGCGTTTACGATCACCGATTAATCAGTAGTATCAGGTGGTGGTTTTTGTGGGTAAATGGGTCCAGTAGGGAGGATTGTTAGCCACTTCCAAGGTAGTACTCCCCAGAATCAGACTTGACATTGATTGTGGACTGACTGCTGTGAGTTCCGTTATTGTGTGCATGGGTAGTCAGCAATTTTGTTCTGTGAAAACAAGTGAATAATTTAGCAGGCTTTTGTGTCAGTCCAAAACTAACCTGAGCTGACATCAATAATATTCTTCTATAGGACTGAGAAATTGCGAAATGAAATGGATACAAATTGTAAATGAAAGGATTATTCGGTATAGTAGATTGTGGAAAACCGATGAACAAGCAAACAAAACAAAACCAAAACAAAAAACAAAAACAAAAAAACCCAGACACGATCACAAGCATGTTTCACAGGCATGTTTTAAAAAAAACATAATTGTCAACTCATTAAACTGGTCCAGCAGGAACAAGCTCTGGAAGATTAAGTGTGTTCAAGTTGCAATTTTGTCAGGGCTCAATCCTGAAGACTGGTTGTTGAAACAAGCCTTCCACGCTGTGAAGTACCATCGATAACTATACACAGATATTAATTGAAAATATTTTACCTAATGGGGGATGATTATTCCATTTCCTGTGATTTGTACAAGTTGAGATGCGACAATGCAACATGACTCATCATAATTGTCACAGGGCTAAATGTATTTGTGGACACGACGTACACCGTTTCTGATGGGGACGGCAGAGTTTTTAGCAAAGTTCAAGCAGCGATAATAAGTTGACAGCAAAACAAACACATTTATGGGCTGGTTGGCCGTGTGCCTCTTGCTTCCGAAATAAAAGTCTAGTGCATATCGCATGGAACAGGTGTGTTCTCTGCGAGAGACTCAGGTGCAAATTGTAGAATAATTGCTTCACATCCAGCCAGACTGTTTAAGTGGAATTTCGCATGCTACAGTTAATTCGCCACTTTTTACTTAATTAATTAGAACTGCAGCACAGAACCGTCAGAATCTGTACAAGTTAATAGTTGCATTCAATTTGATTGCTTGACAGTATGGAGGGGGGTAAAATGGGGTCGTAATAGTGAACCCTGTTGAACCAGCTGATGGCTACATTAGTAACACTTGCATAGACCCTTTTCCCCTTCCACCAACCAAAAATAGGCTGGAACTGAAATGTATGGGGGGGGGGATTGATTTTTAGTGTAATAGAGAAAAAAAGTTTGAGTGAAAAGTATGATAGACAGGCCTTTTTAGAATAGCATGCCCCAGATCAACAGCTTTCCTTGGGGTGGGGGTGGGGGGCACTAAGCTAGCTGCCTACCCTGCCCAAGGAAGTCATATTTCAAGGCATGAAGTGTTCACTTAGGAACCTTGGACAAAAAGCAAACTTTTTACCTGCAGAAAAAAAAGGGAATTACCCTATAATTTTTTTACCAGCCCTTAATTCTCGGTAGAGGTGAAAATTGGATGTCGGTGACCTGCAGGGTTTCACAGGGTCTTATTTGGGCAGAAAGCATGGACACTTTGCAGAGAATAGGACAGCAACAAGAGAACTGTATGCCCAGGGCAAAGACCCCTGTCAAAATAATAGCCCCAGCAAATAAGATTTGTCTGGGACACAACATGCTGACCACTTTTCTACGACCCTTTCTTGACCTGTGGCAATATTGTTCCACTTTTACTTACACCTAGTCATTTACCGCTCATGAATACACAGTGCCTCATTTTGCTTGCAAATTGCATTACCACAATTGCATCAGGGATTTGCTAAACTTCCCCCAGCATCTTTGAACCTATCAACAATAATTCACATTTTGTTGATAGCTATGGAAGATGGTATTGCCTTTAACAGTCTCTGAAACTATATGGTTGCTTGTAAAACTTATGGCTCCATTCTGCAAGAGTGTACGGTTAATGTACTTACCATACTTAAATTCACGTTTTTTTTAATTCAGGCATATAACTTAAGTCTTTATTTCATTACTTTGGACAATGTTCCCATTAAACCTGTTGTAAAATAGTATTTCGTTATTTTTTGTATTTTCATGGTTCAGTGCCATCAGCAAAATAAGCAAAAATAAAAGTACAACAAAATTAAGTGAATTGACAGTAATAAATGTTCTCTATCCGGCAAGAAGAAAACTTCTGGCTGTAAAAGAGTCTGCAGTAATTTCCCCAATGAGCTTTTGTCATGCATAGAAATCTTCAAAGGTGCTCGGTTTTGTCTTTCGGTCACTGGCCGGCAGAAAATTTTAATACCAACCTCGAAGGATCTGGTGCTTCAGAAATATCTGAACGACACTTCAGCTTGTGTTTGGATTGTCAAAATTGGCTTACTTTTGTCTGTTCATCAATGACACAAAATTAGTTTGGATTCATCCTCAGCATCACACGGAGACATTAGTAACATGGGGAATGCAGGGAAATGTCTGCTGCCGCAGAATTTTGTACCCTAATTGAAGAAAGTCTGAGTGAAAGACTGAAATGCACTTGTCAGTGTCTCGCAAGGTAAATGACATGGGCTAATTACTGGTGGACTGACAGTAAAGGATTTGTTCATCCCGGCTGCTTTACCCATTCGAGAAAGACAATTCACGAAAAATACACATTTATATTTGGACATTTACATGTCTGGATGAAGAAAACCATCACTGGAATAATACTAATTATGCAATGTGGACTTAACTAATTAGACTAGCAGACACAAATTTTCAAGTTGTGGAATCAATTTTGACATGCAGATAAATTATATTTGCTTAGCCCTTGTTCCTGTGGGGAAAGTGCAGTCACTTTTATTGACATCTGCCACCTTGTATATACAGTATCGTATAGTATCAAAATTGGATGGAATTTAATATTTACATGAGATATTCCACTTTTTTACCCTTGGCATAGTAAGTTTTGGAGACCATTGCCCTCCATGCATCGTTCATTCGTCTGTCTGACCATCAATCCCATTTGTGTTACTGCAATATCTTTTTTTTTTTTTTTTAAGTGACTGAAACTTTACAAAATTTATGTTTGAAAAGTACCTGGGCATGGACTACATGCCCATGGAAAACCAGCCTGTTCTGATTTTTTTGGAGGGATGGGGGCGATTTTGTATGAATTCTAAACAGTTCTGTATTCACTGTCTGATATGGCACCCAGGGGGAGGCCAGTACCACAGTGTTAAAAGAAGGATTGATATACAGGTTCTCCAAAGTTTCATCAAGAGATATTCCAGAGGATAAACCAGATCTCCGTCAAAAGCCAGCTTCCTCTGGTCATTTTTGGATTTAATACGAATTTTCAAATTGTTTGTGCAGAGGAGTTGTGATTGATACCCAGGGGACAGTGTTACCGCAATATCTTGAGAAGGATTGTCTGCAGCTGCCCCAAATTTTTATCAGAAATTACCTCAGAATAGACCAGAGCCCTGTGGAAAACCTTGATCTTTTAAAAATGTTTGTGAACGTTTTGCATTCAGATCCTGAGTGATATTTTGGGTCTTGTGTTACAGATTTAACTGATTCTGTGTACCGGTGGTGATGCTGGTCGGTGGTTTTTGCATTGCCTGGCAAGTAATGCTAGCTGCCACATGGACCTGAGACTAAAAAATTGGCAGTTGAATTAAAGCTCCGTGGCAGCATGAAATTAAGATTAACAACAAAAAAAAAAAAAATGGCAGGCAATTGAGTGGTACTCTGTTCTTTGAACAATTTTTCTTTCTTTTTTTTTTTCCACATTTTTATAGTGGTCCCTGTCTACAGAGATTCCTCCTCTTTTCCACCACCCCTCCAAAAAAAAAAAAAATACAGAAGCATTTGTTCAAGATGTATGGTCTGTCAGGACAGTTAGAATGACGTGACAAGAGTAAGCCTAGGGATTTGGGG